>BMAO01001749.1:0-23198 GCA_019973975.1 Trichonephila clavata | reverse complement strand
TCGAAAAAATAGTCGAGCACCGTGACCCTTTCCAAAATGATTGAAAATGGAAAACGACCTTTTTGGAAAGGGGGCCAGAATCGTGTCCCTTAGGGTGTGTTGATTGAAAAATTTTTTCAAATTCCTCTGAAAAAAATATGTTGGATGGGGCGCGAGAAAAAAAAAGTTTCATCCTGGATGAAAATGGAGGGGACAAATGAAATGGAGACTTGTCACTCTGGGCAGTGACCCATGTAATGGAGGTAGGTCAGGGAGGGTAAATGAAATGAGACAAGTCAAGCTGGGGAAAGCAGCGACCTATGAAGTGTAGGCATTACAACGTTGGTATATCGAGAAAAGACAGAGAATCATTCCAATAGGGGTGTTGTTGGAACATTGGAGGCGAGCCATCTCATGACGTTGCCATCTTGGCGTGTGGCGCGAACCATCGTCTACGTGAGTCACCCTCGTGTGACAGGGTCCTGACAATTTAAGCAACATGCGTCTCATTTTCACATCAATCGACCCTTGCACCCGTATAGTATTGCGTTTCTCTGTACCCTCTTTCCAGGGGGAATAGAAAAATTACTGTGGGAAATAAAAATGTATCCAGTTGGGCTGCCAAGCGTGTACGGGACCCATGGTATAATGTAAGATGGGGGGTACGATCCATGTGACGGGCTGGAAATGTTTAAATTGTGTGATTCCCTTGTATCCGCGCTACGAGGAAACGGAGGAATGCACACCTCTGCATTTGAATCTATACGATAATAAAATAGTGTATGTCGAGGAGGGAGCCGAGTGTTTCCTTTCAATGCATGAGAGACGATGTGTATGTGTTGTCTCGTAAACAACAAAATAGATGAATGAAGTAAAAAAACAAAACAAGCATGTGCCATGGACCACAGGCTGATATTAAGGTCAAAGATGGATGAAATGCAAGCGAAAAACGACCCAAAGCTCAACGAGATGAAAGCGAGAAACGACCTCATGGAAAGGGAAAGAGATTTGATTCAAAGGGAAAAATACGTGTTGAAAAAGGAACTTGACGTGGTGAAAAAGGAACTTTACGAGTTGAAAACAAAAGAATATGAATGGAAAATAAAAGAATATGAACTGAAAACAAAAGATTAGGAGTTGAAAACAAAAGAATATGAGTTGAACGCTAAAGTACAAAACATGTCAGTTGAAAATAAAATATTGAAAAATTTGTTGCAAGGAAAAAGAGTGGACAGAATCTCTTCCAATACATGGCGTTGGAAAAACAATAATGTAAAAAGGTTGGTTCGACCTCGTTCAGCCATCTCTCAACTTTTGAGTTTACTAGCAAATCTTTGAAACTAAATCATGTAAAAAAAATAAAAAATAAATTTTTTTTTTTAGAGAGGTAGAATGTTTTAAACTTTTTGAGCTCTTCAATCTGCTAAGAGTTTGGTTGTCAATAATATTTGCTCCTGAAAGATATTTTAAACTTGCTTCACATTCTTTTTTTGGCTTTTGCGATATTTTATTTTATTAGCCTTCCATTGTGAATCTTACACAATGTTCCAGGCACAGTCTCAAAAAATGTGTCAACCTTCCATTGTGAATCTTACACACAATGTTCCAGCCACAGTCTGAATCAATGTGTCAGAGTTTTTTTTTCTTGTCGTTTCCAAACCCCCCCCCCCAATGGAAGAATGATTCCTGGTCCCGAGCTATGCTCCTTTCCAGCAAACATTCTCCCATGGCTGTTCCAAACCCTAAATTTGTATAATATATGGAATGTCACCATGATTTGCTTTTCATCTTTCACATTTTATTGGTCTTACATCTTGCACAATGTTCTAAAAATTGTGTCAGAGTTTTTTTTCGGGTCGTTTCCAACCTTGACTCTGAGAGTAGCACAAAAAATGGGAGATGAATGACTGGTCCTGAGCTATGCTTCTTTCCACTCATAAATCTCCCATTTTTCTGGGGAATCCCTGTCCCCCTCCTCTACGAGGCTGCTCGTATGGGGTTGGGCGCCCTGCAGAGAGGACAGGTATTCCTCACCTCTAGGTGTTGCAGTAAACACCGCATGTGAAATAGATGGCCCAAATGTGTCTTTTCTGGCCAATGCATCGGACTCAGACAGATGGAACACGTCTCGGGTATTTGGAAGACGCTTTCGGGCCATTTGAGTGCAAAACAGCCATCCAAGACGGCTTGAGCCATGAGAATCCAAGGGGCCAACGGTTGAGGTCCTTGTCGCCTCCAGGCCTTGTACGTCAATCGATACAATTTGGGAAGGGCCAAGACCGTCCACAGAGCTTGCAGAAAGTCCCCCTTGCCTTGGGCCGCCTGCTGTTCGAGGTAATCACTGTAAAGTTCGGAAGGTTCAGAAGAGGTGAGACATTCGAAGGTGGGCAGGTCGTCGATGGGCTCGGGATGGGGAAACACTTTCCGTAAAAGGTCTCCCAGGTCCACGGGGGAAAGAGCAATGACGTCGGACGGAGTGAGAGTCTGTAACTGGGCTCGAAACTGCATCATAAAAGTAATGTACTCGGCCAAATGGGCCTCGTGGTATTCGGCCAGGTAGATTTGAAAGGCTTTGTCAGACTCCATTGTCTCGTATGAGGCAAAAAGGCGTCCGAATCGTGCTTTTGAGAGAAGAGCGACGCGCAGGAAGTGCTTTTGGATTGGCTAGACAGGAGGAAGATCCTGTGAGGGTCATGTCCGTTCTTTCAAAATGGATGGCATCATCTCCGGTCCCGCCGGAAGCCAAGCAGGGGCACCTTTCAAGGTGGCAGAAAGAGTAGGGAGTGGATCCACGGGGCCCTGTCTCCAACATTGACAGTGAGCTCGTGTCAAACATTCGAGGGAGTGTAAAGACCCGTCCCGTACGACGACATGATTGAAGCGTTTCACGATAAAATAGTGTTCGGGGGCGTCAAAGACATTAAAACAATGGCAAGTGTTGGGTTCTTCCGTGCAGGCATCTGCACTATAGACACAATCGGAAAGATGGAATCCAAGCTCGCTCAAGACCACCTGGATGGGAATGGAAAAGTGGGTCGCGAGTTGTTGAAATTTCACAATACCCGCTAAACGTTGCAAGCGTCGTCTATAAGACGACCAGCGTGAGACGTTGTCTCGCAAACCTGGGAGAATGTTTTTTTTCCAATTCACCCAGGAGAGAATCGAACGAGGTCATCATGAAGAGAATAAGAAATGTTGACAACAGAGCAAACCAAATGAAAGCTCGAGTGAAAGGCTCAACCTTTTTTAAACACTCTCCAATCTTTCTAAAAAAAGAAATTTTTTTTTTTACAGAGATTGGTTGTAAACTTTATTTGCATCTGATAGATGTTTTAAACTTTATTTTTGCTTCTGAAAGATATTTCAAATTTTATTTTTGCTTCTGAAAGATATTTCAAATTTTATGTGCGTCTGACAAATATTTCAAACTTTCCTTCTGAAAGATATTTCAAACTTTGTTTGCGTCTAAAAGATATTTCAAATTTTATGTGCTTCTGACAAATCTTTTAAACTTTATTCGCTTCCGACAGAGGGTTTGGGAAACCCACTCTGGATCACGTCATACATCCTTTGCCAACGTTTACTATTTTCGTCCGTCCAATGCATGGCCCGGGGTAAATAGTGTTGTCCAATCTCTAAAATTTGTTTCAATCGTGCTTCGGTGGGTTCACCGTGCATCACTCGTTCTTGAAACACCATCGATTCCAATAAAACGTGAATCACACAATCATGAGGGGGCTCTTCTCCCCGAGAACACACTAAACAATTTTGTTCACAATAACATGCATCCGAAACAACAGACATGGTCCGACATGATAGATTGAAAAGAAACAAAATTTCAAAGCACACTACACTAGACGAGTAAATGAAATGAGGGGTGGTAGAAAGCTTTTAAACTTTGAAAGAACACGGAGTTTTAATACACGCAGCACTAGAAAAGAAAAACTCTAGCTAGACAGGAAATTAATTTATCCTTACAAAAAAAAAATTTTTTTTTTTAGAGAGAATGTTTAAGAGCAAACACTTTGCAGATTACATTTAAGAGCAAACACTTTGCAGATTACATTTCAGAACACATAATTTGCAGCTTCTCTTTTTCAACATGACCGACACGGACGATGTGTTGAGCCTGTTATCCACCCCTGGTTCCCCTTTGCCCTCCATGGCTTCTCCTTCACACCCAGAGTCTTCTCATGAGCCCCCAAAACCCTCGACGACGTCGTTTCTCCTCGTCTCGACGACGCCCTCCTTATGCTTATCGATTTCCCCAGCACCACGCTCAAGTCTTTTTCCATACGCACGGTCTGGCCGTGTTGTGTCTCCGAGACCATGGTTTCACGCTCACCAACGGGGTCGTCTCGTATGCTTCGGATCGCGTCGGGGCGCATAAAGTGTTCAACTCTTTACATTATCTCAATGTCGGCACCCTCTGTGTGACCGATTCTCGTTCCAAGCAAGACTTTAAAGACATTCAAGAAAAATGGAGCGCTTTCAGTCCTTTCAAACGCATCCCCGTCATGCTCTTGAAATCCCATGCACGAGGCGAATGTCCCTTTTGCCACCAGACGCAATGTCATCGTTGGATTGCCGTGCAAGGCATGTGTGCCATTCTCCACCAACCTCTCAACCCCATTTTTCACTCGCATCCTGTCTGAAACGTATAAAAGGAGGACGCGGGTCGACGCTTCTCGTCAGTTTGCAGCATGGATGCCTTCCCAGAGCACCTCTCCTCCACCGTGGTGCCCGTGACGCTGCCCGAGAAACCCGATGCGTTGGAATATGCCGCTCAACAAGGCCAGGTGCGAGCGGGCATCCTCTACCAGGAGCCTCACGCCAAACGCGTGTTTACCTTATTTCGTCAAGATCCGTGGTACCACCAAAAGACGTTGCTGGACAATTTCAAGCGGGCCGTGCTGGAAGCCAAGCACGTCAACGAATTTCGACCCAACGCGATCCTGTGGGGAAAAGTGTCCAAAAGCCTCTTGAAAAATCCAGATCGTTTGCTCAAAAATACCGACAAGAGGATGGTGTACATCTATGGCAACCTGTTTTTTGTGAAAAAAGACTTTACCTTTGGGTTGAGAACGGTGCACCCCGGAGAAGTGCATTTCATTCAAACGACGCACGTGCCCCTGCTGCTCTACGAACTGCCCCCTTCCAGTCTCCAGTGTCGAGCCCGACTCAACGTGAACGAGAAGAGTTTCGAGCCCTACGACCAAATGCTCTACCACCGGACCATCTTGGAGACACACGGCCTATCCGATCCCGGCGGGAACCCACTATTTGCTGTTGACGGTTCAAAAAACCGTTTTGGGTCTGGACCTGATCCCCGAATCCCTGCTCCCTCAGCTCCTTCAGAAGGGATTTCACCTGGGAGATATTCGGAAAAAAAACGTTGGATCAAATCGCCTACAAGCTACCGCCTCCGACCCCAGTGCTTGGACTGAAGCGATCGGGGGAGGAGACGCGCCCCTCCAAGAAACGAGGATGCATCCAGAGACCTGTGCAGATTCCACAACCTGAGCTACTCTATCCCCAGCCTGTGCAGATTCCACAACCTGAGCTACTCTATCCCCAGCTTGTGCAGATTCCACAACCTTAGCTAATCTATCCTCAACCTGTGCAGATTCCAGAACCTCAGCTCCTCTCTCCGCCAACTGTGCAGATTCCACACCCTGAGCCGATTCCACAACCTGAGCTCCTCTCTCCGCGACCTGTGCAGATTCCACAACCTGAGCTCATCTCTCCAGATCCCGTGCCAGAGCCCGAAGCTGCTTGGCTCGACCAACTCCTAACGTCCTTCTCTGGACCCGAACCCTCGGTGCTCCACCTGGTGCCCTCGCTCTTTGATGAAAACAATGAACTCATCACCTTCCTGGAGACTTTTGAACACGATATGGCGATGGAGCCCCTGGACTTGTCAATGCCCAAACTCTCCCCTTGTATCCGACCTTCTGTTGGATTTAAAGCCATGCAACCTCTGAATCTATCTTGTAGAGTATGATCATGATCAATAAAAAAATGATTATTTTTTAAAAAACAAGTCTCCTTCTTTGTGTCCGAATGATACAACCTTTATTGGACCCGTGTCCAACAAGAAGTATTATTTTTTAAAAAAGCAAGTCTCTTTGTGTCAGAATGATCCAACATTTATTGGACCAGTGTCGACATCGCACGACGATCGTGTTTGGTAATTTGGGTCGCTGGCCCGATCGAGTCACGTATTACGAGCTTGACTATCCTTACACCATCCTTTTTGAACCCACTTTCGGGGTGCACGTGCCTCGGTCGTTTGGAAAGACCGTGGTCGTGTTTACCAGTCATTTGGATTTGACGTGGGATCCAGGCGTCGAGTTGAGATTCTTTCAACTGGGTCGTCCCCCGTCTCGCCGAGTTTGGGAAGCCCATCAATCTCACAATAAGGAGGCCTATACGTTGAATCTCACAAACTGCACGCGCCTAGCGGAGGTGTACGTGAGACTATTAACGTGGTTGGATGATTGGGAAATGCATCGAGACGACCCCCTTCCTTGGTGCCTGGTCATGCCCCCAGCTTGGAAATAGGCGTTGGAACCCCACGTGGAACGCTCGCATCGCAAGGCCTTGGAATATGGGATGCCAGTTGACGTCACGCTCCTCGAGCCTATATAAGGCCAGTCAGCAGAATCATTCTTTTTCAGAAGGATGTCTATCTATTTTGCTCATTGCAACTACTTTCTCCACCAGGGCAAGCCAGTGCCCATCGAGTTGTCTATTGCCACCCTTCCCAAGAATGGCAGTGATCCTCAAGTGCTCTGCATTACCGTCAACCATGACGGATTCGACTCCACGCCCCGAGACATGCGATACAATGCCTGCAAAAACGCTCGTCTTCGTCTGGTACGTCCCTTGCCCAAGAGTGTGCCTGTAGACTACCTACCCTATTGCGTGAGGGGCATGGTGGACCCAGGAGGTCTCATTGTCGTAAAAAGCTCCAAACAGCAAAAAATGTTTAAAGAGTTGGGACTCGTCACCGTATGCTTGGAGATGCTGCCCAAATTCAACACCCTTTGCGATGGCACCTTTCCCAACCCCATGCATGATGACCTCCACGAGGAAGGGGACGTGGCTCATTGCACCATGCTGAATCTTTTCAATTTGCAAAATATCTGCAGCAGTTTCAAAAGTTGCAGGCGGAATGGAAGGACAAAAATTCAGCTTTGAGAGAGTAAAAAAAAATTGCCCAATGGCCCAAAAAAAGGGGGACCGAGTCGACGCCAAAGTCGACTCGGACCCCCTTTTTTTGGATAAAGGAAGGTGCCAAGGTTGGACAGCCTCTCTTTTAAAAATGTGTACTTTTTACCAACCTCTTTTATTTTTTTGCATGTCAATGTTGAATAGCCGATAGAAATCTCATGATATGGATTGCCAGCCAATAGCAATCGATTCACGTGACCCACCAGAGTATATTAGGCGAGCCGTCCGCCGCCCTTCTCTCAAGTGCAACATGTCTCATCTAGCCTTTTTTGCTCATGCCAACGTGTTTCATCGTGGGGGTAAGCCTGTCCCCATCGAAATCTCCATTGCCAGCATTTCGGAGGATCCACAAGTCATGTGCATCACCGTGGATCATTCCAATGGGATGACGACCTCGAAAGATGACCGGGTCAATCGGTATATCAACGAACGTCTCCGTCTCAAAAGCCACCTGCCTGGATCCGTGCCCCTCGAATACCTCAGCTTTTGCGTCAGGGGTAAATTTGGTCAGCTGGTGCAAGGCAATCGAGGCCTCATCGTGGTCAAGGGAACCGACCAGCGCAAACTCTTTGAGCAGCTGGGGTTGTTTACCATCAGCTTGGAGACGCTGCCAAAGTTCCAGGATCTCCATGACAATACGCTACCCGATCACCTCCACGATGAGGTGCACGAAAATTATGACATTTCCGAGTGCACCATGGTCAAATCTTACCGGTTTGCGCGTTATCTACACCATTTCAACAAGCTGCAGGCCGAATGTCAGAAACAAATGGCTGATTTAGTGGAGTAAATGTGGAACATTGAACTGTACAGAGTGAACATTGAAATATTAAACTGTACCTATTGAATTGAACCGAAAAAAGGGGGACCGAGTCGACACAAGAGTCGACTCGGTCCCCCTTTTTTCGGGTGAAGGAAGGTGCCAACGTTGGAGGGCCTCTCTTTGAAAACTTGTACTAAGAAGGAACCTTTTGTGTTCTAATTCATGACGTCATGAATGGATGTAAGTATCATGAAAATGAATGGAAGGAAAGGATAGGATGCAAAATGAAAAAGGGTTGAAATATATTTCAGAAGCAAATAAAGTTTACAACCAATCTCTCTCTAAAAAAAAAAACGTTTTTTTTTTTTTTTTTTACAGAGTGAGAAAACTTTTCAGAGCAAAGAATAGTTTGAGTTTGACTCTCCAAGTTGTCGAGTGTTTATACCCTACATTCAAGTGACGTCATGCGCAGTAGAATGTTACAGGACTTGTCATTTTTTTTTCAGTGTCTCATTTCTCATGGCATCGTGCTCGAACCTTCAATCTCGGTCTATTCCAATGGGATCGAGTTCTTTTCGATTCAAACCGTGTGGGTTTCCAGGCTCTCGAGACCCTCCTATGGGGGGTATTCCCAATGGTTGTACAGGGTTCGACAGGACTCGTAGCCCACGTCCTACCCTGCGCGACACACGTTCCTAGGCACCTTAGGAGCCCCACCATGTACCTTTGAATGTTATGATGGTTCACTCCTTACAGACCCTCCTATGGGGGGTAGGGTCAAATTAATGGGAGGGTTGCCCTCTACTAGCGCGTCTCTTTCATTTGACATGCTGCAAACGCTTCTCGGTTCCATAGAAGCCGAGATAGGTTCGTACCTGCCGAGATAGGTTCAAGACAAAGGGTCACCTGTTTTTGAACCCTAGAGACCCTTCTAGGGGGGGTAGGATCTTGTAAGGGGTATCTTTCGAAAGAGCCTTTTATTCCAAACAGATAGATAGGTGACACGATGACCTGTGGGGTCCTGGGGCTGAGCAAGGTCCCGTTCAAGTTTCGCGTGACGCGAAAAGGGACCCGCACTCAAGCCACTATAGCACAAAAACCATTCAAGGTGCGACATTGAAACCAAGTTTAAACAATGACCCATCGTATGGGCCATCCGAAAATATAAAAATTTATACAAAAAATACAAAAATATCATCATGAAAACAATTAAAACATTACGTGAATAAAGAGGTCATGCGAGACTCACCGGCCCTTAAGGGGGCTTACACACAAATTTTGTGGCAAGTGACCCCGAAAAGGGATAGAAGAGATGGAGCTCTATATGATGACATCACAATTGGCAAGGGTCGAGCACTGGTGCGGGCACTATTCGCTGAAAACTGTTGAAAAATGCTTATTTTTAGGTCGTAATCCAAAATTATTTCGCTGTTTCTCTGCTGGCTGCTGCTATCTCTCAAAAAAAGCATCCCCTTAGCAGTTGCTCGACTGAGCTCTGCGAGCGAGTCGTCCATTTTATATCCAACATTCAAGTGACATCACATCGTGCATGCGCAGTAGAGTTTTAAAGGCGCATGCGCAGTAGCATTTTATTGGACGTAATTTTTCGCAGCATTAGACTCGTAGTATGGAAGCTTTTCCCATTGGAATGCTATGGAATCAAGTCCAAACCTTCTATCTCGGTAAATTACGGTCGGATCGGGTCCAGACTTTTTCCCTGGGGGGTCACGGGGACCCCCCTGGTGAACCGGAAGTGGCGATATCTCGGCTCCTATGGGGCCCTCGTAGACGTGTGACCCGTCCAAAGATTCAGAATCGTTTGTAGTTTACAAAACATCCATCGGTTTGGACCTAGACCCCCTGGTTCAGGCACTAGGCTAAAAACGGCCCTATGACCTACTTTTCATTTGCTCCTCACCTATCCGTCCGATTTTCAAACGGTTGACGTTGTTGGATAGCCCTTCACAGGGACTATCGTTATATACCATGGATCTAGACCTTGGGTCCCGGGTTTCGATCCTAGGCTCCAAACCATTTCGACATTTTAAAGGGACCTTGCTCAGCCCCCACACCCCTCAGGGCGTCGTGTCACCTATCCACGTGTTTGGAAGGGCGAGCTCTTTCAAACGATACCCGTTACAAGATTCTACCCCCCATAGGAGGGTCTGTAGGGTTCGAAAACTGGTGTCAACTGGTCTTGAACCCATCTCGGCTTCTATGGATCCCATAAGCTTTTGCAGTATGTCTAATGAAAGAGACGAGCGAGTAGAGGGCAACAGTGTAACTGCTGTTACCCTACCCCCCATAGGAGGGTCTGTAAAGAGTGAAAAAAAAACAAAATTCAAAGGTAAATCACGGGGCTCCTAGGGTGCCTATGAACTTGTGTGGCACATTGTAGGACGTGGGCTTCAAGCCCTGTCGAACCCTGTACAATTCTGAAGTATATAGAAGGGTCTCGAGAGCCTGGAAAAGAACACAGTTTTAATCGAAAATAACTCGACTCCTATGGAGCCGATAAGGGAGGGTGAGCTATCAAAGGGTTGGAGGGCGTGAGTAGATGACAAAACTACTCATGGTGTAGGCAGATCCCCCATAGGAGGTCTACAGAACACGACAACTGGAAGTTAAAATGACAATGATAATACACGTAGCACTTGAAGAACAACTTGAGAATCAAACTCAAACTATTCTCAGCTCTGAAAAGTTTTCTCACTCTGTAAAAAAAAAAAAAAATTTTTTTTTTTTTTACAGAGTAGGAGTTCGGTTGAAAATTTTTTGAGCTCTTCAATCTGCCAAGAGTTTGACAGTTTGACAGCTCTGATTGTAAACATTCAAAGTTGATCATTTACAACTCACAACAAACATGTATAAATCTTCTTCGACTTTTTTCAGGCATTTACATAACCATTCAAATGATCCCATATGTTGCCCACAATGTGACGAGGAAATGACAGTACTTCATTTTTATTCTACACATGCTTCCAAAGAGCATAGTTTGAATTTTCGTAAACAATGTATGTTTTGTTTTGGACGTCGACAATGGAATCATGGGGAAAAGAATCTTCCCGTTAATGTGAATCATGTGGTGTCCTGTTTGAAGCTATTCGTCACGAATGCCAAATCTATCGGGGCCCTTTTAAATGATAAAATGATAGCAGACAAGACACAGAAAGTAGAGATGGTGGAAACATGTGAATGTCAACACTTTCAACCCAATCCTCGTGACATGTATGGTCGTCCCCAATTGCATGCTGTACGATTATATGAGTCTGTTTTTGAGAAACCCGACCTGTGGGAAGAGGGGATAGAATTTGAGGAAGCCAGTGGTTTGGGAAAAGATGTTTATAGTATTATTCAACGTTATTTGAGGAAAGACTTGAATTGGTTTCACTTGATGGTAAAACATGATATTTTTGATACATTTTGTAGGGAAATGGAAAATATTCGGGATCAATTTGTCATTTTACCCTTTTGGTGTTTATGTGATGGGTTGACATTTAAAACACAACACCGACACATGATTGTAGCGTGTGAACAAGAGAGTGCGTTTGAACACGTCTGGAAAAGAAAAGTTCGGTATGAATTTCCCAAGAGCGGTCAGGCTAAAAAATGCGTCGAGATTAAAAATGCCTTTCATCTGGTGCGCACCATCGTCTACGTGAGTCAACCCAAATCGTCGTGTGACAAGGGTCCTGACAATGTAAGTGATCCAGTCCATGCGTCTCATTTTCACATCAATCGACCCTTGCACCCGCATAGTATTGCGTTTCTCTGTACCCTCTTTCCAGGGGGAATAGAAAAATTATTGTGGGAGCAACTTGGAAATAAAAATGTATCCAGTTGGGAAAAGGCTGCCAAGCGTGTACGGGACCCATGGTATAATGTGAAATGGGGGGTACCGATCCATGTGACGGGTTGGAAATTTTTAAATTGTGTGATTCCCTTGTATCCGCGCTACCAGGAAACGGAGGAATGCACACCTCTACAGTTGAATCTATCTTACACTATTAAAATTCGAAGGTAAACAAACGTATCTATCTATCTATCTATCTATCTATCTATCTATCTATCTATCTATGTGCGTCTATCTTCTCACGAACAGCACCACGCAGAAAGTCGCGGAAGGTACCAAAAGATCGGGAATTTTCCGGGGAAGCCGTATTGCCTATTTATATTCCGATATTGTAATTAGTTCAAAAGATATTAATTAAAAACCTTAAAACGCCGAATTGTTTTACTCCTGCCGGTTGTTTACTTGGCGGAACTTCCCTTCCGTTTCGGCCGAGCGGTAATCTTACGTTTTCCACCATATTAAAATTGTCATCTAATTTTCGGTGTCGAAATGAGACAAAAAATAATTACAGAATCGGAAAGATCATTTATTTCGCCACGACACGGTATAATTCTTTTTGTGAAATAAAGATATTTTCCATTTCTTTCGAATTTTTTAATATAGTGTTAAAACAGATGCGTTTTTACGAAAATTATTTCTAAATCGGTGGGTATGAATTACTTTTCGTGTTATTAAATCGATATTCTACATTAATTAACTTCAAGCCTTTCTCTTTTAGATCCATTCATTTAAAAAATAAAATTTCCAAAACTTTATTTTTTAAAGAATTTTTAAAAAGTAGTCTTAATTTTTACTTCACATTGAATAACTTCGTCATTTATGAAGATAATCTCACAAAACCTTTTTTCCGTCTGTACAGTAATATTATCCGTAACATATACGAAGTTTGAAAAAATTGCTTCAAAATTACGGATTTTAAAAAACATATTGTGATTTTCGTAAACTTATGTTTTTTTCTGAGAAATAAATTAAAAAGTAGTAATTTGTACATTTTTTATTTCAAAGTACGTTATTTTTGCAAATAGTTGGTGATGTTTGAGAGCATTAACGTAAAAATTACGCCCTTAAAATAAAGGTAATGATTTTTTAAAATAATTTAAAATACGCGATTTTACATTTAGCCAATCATTGGTTAACTGTCTCGTGGCGGAGTGCTCAGAGCTCCCGCTACACTCAAGACTATAACTGCAGCACTGCCGTGCGCGGTCAATGCGAAGGAGGATGTCCGCCTCGCAGAAACCCGCCGGTCGCCTTTTTTCATACTTGTCTTAAATTGTTTCTCCTACTGGACATTGCGTCGCCACACATCATTACACACAAAAAGGAAATATTCTGAAATATATTTTAATTCTCTCTTCTTCAATGACTGAATTCACTTGCTGCATCCCCACTGATCTGAAATTTACTTCATTTTCAGTGCTGCCATTATGTAAGCAAATGGTATGTCACAATTAATTGCTAAATGAGCAATTTTAATCAATTTTAATAGAAAATAATTAATAAGTTAGCTTTTTATAATATACTTTTTTTCGCAGATACGTGTTTAAATAATTTTAACACAGAGTGGAATGAAAAACTATAAAATTAAAATTAAAAAAATTAAATGTTTTTATCAAATAGTATTATTTTCTTTTTGAATGTTTTTTTCAGTGAAATTTTTAAAAAATTAAAATGCATTCACACACACAATGCATTTCTGATATTCATTTAAAATATTTATCAGTATCAACATTTTTGTTCTCTTTCATAAAACTTATAGTTTACTTTAAAATAATGCGTAATTGCATGAAACTTTTTTCCCCGTGTCGAATATTTCAAAAAATTCTCACATTTTACTTCAAGAATTAAAATAGTAGTGAAATTTTGTTATTTGAAAAATTTATACTTTCTGTTCTTTTTTCAGCATACAGCTATTTTTAAAAATACTGCAGTTTCATTTCCGGGAAAAAACTATCTTTCTTTAAAGAATTTTATAGAAAAAAAACAACTTTTTTTTTTTTACAAAACAGTGCTGTTTTGCATATTTTATGATTTTTTCTCATATGAATCAATATCGTTGCGTTTATATAAAAATGATTTTTAAAACTTTTAGAATCAGTGATCTAAAAAATAAAAAGCCGAAAATTTTTTTGAACGAATTGTAATAAAACACTCAAAATACTTAAATCAATCATTTAATAATTTCTTCTTTTATAAAGTTAATTGCATGAAAATTTTTTCCCCCGAGTCGAATATTTCAAAAAAATCCTCACAATTTTACTCCAAGAATTAAAATAGTAGTGAAATTTTGTAATTTTAAAAATTTATACTTTCTGTCTTTTTTTCAGCATACAACTATTTTTAAAAAGACTACATTTTCGTTTCCGGGAAATAAAAAATTGCAACGAAAGAATTGGAAAGTGAGTGGGTGATTTTAAAATTCACCCTGTTTGCCTATTCGACAATTTTTGGTGACGGACCTCGAAATTTTCAACCATTCTCAAGTGACGAGGACGACACCTGAGCATTAACCCATCTTTTAGAATTACCACATCACACCAACGCAAGAACAAATTTCGAAAAAGAGAGTTTTTATGACATAGTTAAAGAAATCACTCACATCGCGCGCATACACACACACACACAAGTGCTATCGGCCTGAGGGAAACAAGAAATTTCCATGGGAATGAAGTTGCTCACTCGGTAAAACGAAAGAATTGGAGAGTGAGTGGGTGATTTTTAAATTCACACTGTTTGCCTATTCGAGGGTTTTTGGTGACGGACCTCGAAATTTTCAACCATGCTCAAGTGACGAGGACGACACATGAGCTTTCACCCACCTTTAATAATTACCACACCACACCAACGCAAGAACAAATTTCGAAAAAGGGAGTTTTTATGAGATTGTTAAAGAAATCACTCACATCGCACGCACGCACACACAAGGGCTATCAGCCTGAGGGAAACACGAAATTTTCATGAGGGTGAAGTTATTCAGTCGGTAAAAGCCCGTGCAACGCAGGGCTAAGCGGAGAGGAAAGAAACAAAGAAATCAAAGTAATTTCGGAAAATAATATTGGAAGTGCTGAATTTGTGAAGTTGAGTGAATATTAACGTCCCACTGTTCAGCAACACGAGGTCTTTTGGGGACGGTCCGCGTAATTTTGAACCATGGTCAAGTGACGCGGACGACACCTGAGCTGGCACCCCCTCTCAGAACTACCACACCACACCAACTGGAGGACGTTTGAGCTCTCGACATAATTTATGTGCATTTAGCCCCTACACGGAGGGTCTTCAGTGGTACTAGGATCGAGAATTTGCGAAGAGAAGGGAAAATGTTAAGCAACAAAGCCATGACACGCACTCACGGGACATGCATTCACATCGTACGCGTGAAACCCCACAAAAGTGTTGGCGTTAGAATAAAAGAAGGAAATTAACATGGGGATTAAGTTATACCCTCGGTATAAGCCCGTGCAACGCCGGGCCATGAAAGCTAGTACAATAATAAAATAGTGTATGTCAAGGAGGGAAATCAGGGAGCCGAGTGTTCCTTTCAACGCATGAGAGACGATGTGTATGTGTTGTCTCGTAAACAACAAAATATGATGAATGAAGTAAAGAAAACAAAACAAGCATGTGCCATGGACCACAGGCTGATATTAAGGTCAAAGATGGATGAAATGCAAGCGAAAAACGACCCAAAGCTCAACGAGATGAAAGCGAGAAACGACCTCATGGAAAGAGAAAGAGATTTGATTCAAAGGGAAAAAGACGTGTTGAAAAAGGAACTTGACGTGGTGAAAAAGGAACTTGACGAGTTGAAAACAAAAGAAAATGAGTTGAACGCTAAAGTACAAAACATGTCAGTTGAAAATAAAATATTGAAAGATTTGTTGCAAAGAAAAAGAGTGGACAGAATCTCTTCCAATACATGGCGTTGGAAAAACAATAGTGTAAAAAGGTTGGTTCGACCTCGTTCAGCCATCTCTCAACTTTCGAGTTCCCTAGCAAACCTTTAAAACTAAATCATGTAAGATTCTCCAATTTTTTTTTTTTTTTTTTTTTTTTTTTTTTTTTTTTTTTTTACAGAGTGAGAAAACTTTTCAGAGCTGAGAATAGTTTGAGTTTGATTCTCAAGTTGTTCTTCAAGTGCTACGTGTATTTTCATTGTCATTTTAATTTCCAGTTGTCATGTTCTGTAGACCCTCTTATGGGGGTCTGCCTACACCATGAGTAGTTTTGTCATCTACTCGTGCCCTCCAACCCTTTGATAGCTCACCCTCCCTTGTCGGCTCCATAGGAGTCGAGTTCTTTTCGATTAAAACTGTGTTCTTTTCCAGGCTCTCGAGACCCTCCTATATACTTCAGAATTGTACAGGGTTCGACAGGGCTTGAAGCCCACGTCCTACAATGTGCCACACAAGTTCATAGGCACCCTAGGAGCCCCGTGATTTACCTTTGAATTTTGTTTTTTTTTCACTCTTTACAGACCCTCCTATGGGGGGTAGGGTAACAGCAGTTACACTGTTGCCCTCTACTCGCTCGTCTCTTTCATTAGACATACTGCAAAAGCTTATGGGATCCATAGAAGCCGAGATGGGTTCAAGACCAGTTGACACCAGTTTTCGAACCCTACAGACCCTCCTATGGGGGGTAGAATCTTGTAACGGGTATCGTTTGAAAGAGCTCGCCCTTCCAAACACGTGGATAGGTGACACGACGCCCTGAGGGGTGTGGGGGCTGAGCAAGGTCCCTTTCAAATGTCGAAATGGTTTGGAGCCTAGGATCGAAACCCGGGACCCAAGGTCTAGATCCATGGTATATATCGATAGTCCCTGTGAAGGGCTATTCAAACACGTCAACCGTTTGAAAATCGGACGGATAGGTGAGGAGCAAATCCAAAGTAGGTCATAGGGCCTTTTTTAGCCTAGTGCCTAAACCAGGGGGTTTAGGTCCAAACCGATGGATGTTTTGTAAACTACAAACGATTCTAAATCTTTGGACGGGTCACACGTCTACGAGGGCCCCATAGGAGCCGAGATATCGCCACTTCCGGTTCACCAGGGGGGGACCCATGACCCCCCAGGGAAAAAGTCTGGACCCGATCCGACCGTAATTTACCGAGATAGAAGGTTTGGACTTGATTCCATAGCATTCCAATGGGAAAAGCTTCCATACTACGAGTCTAATGCTGCGAAAAATTACGTCCAATCAAATGCTACTGCGCATGCGCCTTTAAAACTCTACTGCGCATGCACGATGTGATGTCACTCTTGAATGTTGGATATAAAATGGACGACTCGCTCGCGCAGCTCAGTCGAGCAACTGCTAAGGGGATGCTTTTTTTGAGAGATAGCAGCAGCCAGCAGCGAAACAGCAAAATAATTTTGGATTACGACCTAAAAATAAGCATTTTTCAACAGTTTTCAGCGAATAGTGCCCGCACCAGTGCTCGACCCTTGCCAATTGTGATGTCATCCGATAGAGCTCCATCTCTTCTATCCCTTTTCGGGGTCACTTGCCACAAAATTTGTGTGTAAGCCCCCCTTAAGAACCGGTGAGTCTCGCATGACCTCTTTATTCACGTAATGTTTTAATTTTTTTCATTATGATATTTTTGTATATATTTTTATATTTTCGGATGGCCCATACAATGGGTCATTGTTTAAACTTGGTTTCAATGTCGCACCTTGAATGGTTTTTGTGCTATAGTGGTTTGAGTGCGGGTCACTTTTCGCGTCACGCGAAACTTGAACGGGACCTTGCTCAGCCCCAGGGCCCCTCAGGTCATCGTGTCACCTATCCATCTGTTTGGAATAAAAGGCTCTTTCGAAAGATACCTCTTACAAGATCCTACCCCCCCCCTAGAAGGGTCTCTAGGGTTCAAAAGCAGGTGACCCTTTGTCTTGAACCTATCTCGGCAGGTACGAACCTATCTCGGCTTCTATGGAACTGAGAAGCGTTTGCAGCATGTCAAATGAAATAGACGCGCTAGAAGAGGGCAACCCTCCCATTGATTTGACCCTACCCCCCATAGGAGGGTCTGTAAGGAGTGAACCATCATAACATTCAAAGGTACATGGTGGGGCTCCTAAGGTGCCTAGGAACGTGTGTCGCGCAGGGTAGGACGTGGGCTACGAGTCCTGTCGAACCCTGTACAACCATTGGGAATACCCCCCATAGGAGGGTCTCGAGAGCCTGGAAACCCACACGGTTTGAATCGAAAAGAACTCGATCCCATTGGAATAGACCGAGATGGAAGGTTCGAGCACGATGCCATGAGAAATGAGACACTGAAAAAAAAATGACAAGTCCTATAACATTCTACTGCGCATGACGTCACTTGAATGTAGGGTATAAACACTCGACAACTTGGAGTCAAACTCAAACTATTCTTTGCTCTGAAAAGTTTTCTCACTCTGTAAAAAAAAAAAAAAAAATTTTTTTTTTTTTTAGAGAGAGATTGGTTGTAAACTTTATTTGCTTCTGAAATATATTTCAACCATTTTTCATTTTTCATCCTATCCTTTCCTTCCATTCATTTTCATGATACTTACATCCATTCATGACGTCATGAATTAGAACACAAAAGGTTCCTTCTTAGTACAAGTTTTCAAAGAGAGGCCCTCCAAAGTTGGCACCTTCCTTCACCCAAAAAAAGGGGAACCAAGTCGACTCTTGTGTCGACTCGGTCCCCCTTTTTTCGGTTCAATTCAATAGGTACAGTTAAATATTTCAATGTTCACTCTGTACAGTTCAATGTTCCACATTTACTCCACTAAATCAGCCATTTGTTTTTGACATTCGGCCTGCAGCTTGTTGAAATGCTGTAGATAACGCGCAAACCGGTAAGATTTGACCATGGTGCACTCGGAAATGTCATAATTTTCGTGCACTTCATCGTGGAGGTGCACGAGGAATGATCGGGTAGCGTATTGTCATGGAGATCCTGGAAATTTTGCAGCGTCTCCAAGCTGATGGTAAACAACCCCAGCTGCTCAAAGAGTTTGCGCTGGTTGGTTCCCTTGACCACGATGAGGCCTTGATTGCCTTGCGCCGGCTGACCAAATTTACCCCTGACGCAAAAGCTGAGGTATTCGAGGGGCACGGATCCAGGCAGGTGGCATTTGAGACGGAGACGTTCGTTGATATACCGATTGACCCGGTCATCTTTCGAGGTCGTCCTCCCATTGGAATGATCCACGGTGATGCACATGACTTGTGGATCCTCCGAAATGCTGGCAATGGAGATTTCGATGGGGACAGGCTTACCCCCACGATGAAACACGTTGGCATGAGCAAAAAAGGCTAGATGAGACATGGTGCATTTGAGAGAAGGGCGGCGGATGGCTCGCCTAATATACTCTGGTGGGTCACGTGAATCGATTCCTATTGGCTGGCAATCCATATCATGAGATTTCTATCGGCTATTCAACATTGACATGCAAAAAAATAAAAGAGGTTGGTAAAAAGTACACATTTTTAAAAGAGAGGCTCTCCAACCTTGGCACCTTCCTTTATCCAAAAAAAGGGGGACCGAGTCGACTTTGGTGTCGACTCGGTCCCCCTTTCTTTGGGCCATTGGGCAAATTTTTTTTAATCTCTCAAAGCTGAAACTTTGTCCTTCCATTCCGCCTGCGACTTTTGAAACTGCTGCAGATATTTTGCAAATTGAAAAGATTTCAGCATGGTGCAATGAGACACGTCCCCTTCCTCGTGGAGGTCATCATGCATGGGGTTGGGAAAGGTGCCATCGCAAAGGGTGTTGAATTTGGGCAGCATCTCCAAGCATACGGTGACGAGTCCCAAATCTTTAAACATTTTTTGCTGTTTGGAGCTTTTTACGACAATGAGACCTCCTGGGTCCACCATGCCCCTCACGCAATAGGGTAGGTAGTCTACAGGCACACTCTTGGGCAAGGGACGTACCAGACGAAGACGAGCGTTTTTGCAGGCATTGTATCGGATGTCTCGGGGCGTGGAGTCGAATCCGTCATGGTTGACGGTAATGCGGAGCACTTGAGGATCACTGCCATTCTTGGGAAGGGTGGCAATAGACAACTCGATGGGCACTGGCTTGCCCTGGTGGAGAAAGTAATTGCAATGAGCAAAATAGATAGACATCCTTCTGAAAAAGAATGATTGTGCTGGCTGGCTTTATATAGGCTCGAGGAGCGTGACGCCAACTGGCATCCCATATTCCAAGGCCTTGCGATGCGAGCGTTCCACGTGGGGTTCCAACGCCCGTTTCCAAGCTGGGGGCATGACCAGGCGCATAGGAAGGGGGTCGTCTCGATGCATTTCCCAATCATCCAACCACGTTAATAGTCTCACGTACACCTCTGCTAGGCGCGTGCAGTTTGTGAGATTCAACGTATAGGCCTCCTTATTGTGAGGTTGATGGGCTTCCCAAACTCGGCGAGACGGGGGACGACCCAGTTGAAAGAATCTCAACTCGACACCTGGATCCCACGTCAAATCCAAATGACTGGTAAACATGACCACGGTCTTTCCAAACGACCGAGGCACGTGCACCCCGAAATTGGATTCAAAGAGGATGGTGTAAGGATAGTCGTGCTCGTAATACGTGACTTGATCGGGCCAGGGACCCAAATTACCAAACACGATCGTCGTGCGATGTCGACACTGGTCCAATAAATGTTGGATCATTCTGACACAAAGCGACTTGCTTTTTTAAAAAATAATACTTTTTGTTGGACACGGGTCCAATAAATGTTGTATCATTCGGACACAAAGAAGGAGACTTGTGTTTTTTAAAAAATAATCATTTTTTTATTGATCATGATCATACTCTACAAGATAGATTCAGAGGTTGCATGGCTTTAAATCCAACAGAAGGTCGGATACAAGGGGAGAGTTTGGGCATTGACAAGTCCAGGGGCTCCATCGCCATATCGTGTTCAAAAGTCTCCAGGAAGGTGATGAGTTCATTGTTTTCATCAAAGAGCGAGGGCACCAGGTGGAGCACCGAGGGTTCGGGTCCAGAGAAGGACGTTAGGAGTTGGTCGAGCCAAGCAGCTTCGGGCTCTGGTACGGGATCTGGAGAGATGAGCTCAGGTTCTGGAATCTGCACAGGTGGCGGAGAGAGGAGCTGAGGTTCTGGAATCGGCTCAGGTTGTGGAATCTGCACAGGTGGCGGAGAGAGGAGCTGAGGTTCTGGAATCAGCTCAGGTTGTGGAATCTGCACAGGTGGCGGAGAGAGGAGCTGAGGTTCTGGAATCTGCACAGGTTGAGGATAGAGTAGCTCAGGTTGTGGAATCTGCACAGGCTGGGGATAGAGTAGCTCAGGTTGTGGAATCTGCACAGGCTGGGGATAGAGTAGCTCAGGTTGTGGAATCTGCACAGGTCTCTGGATGCATCCTCGTTTCTTGGAGGGGCGCGTCTCCTCCCCCGATCGCTTCAGTCCAAGCACTGGGGTCGGAGGCGGTAGCTTGTAGGCGATTTGATCCAACGTTTTTTTTTCCGAAAATCTCCCAGGTGAAATCCCTTCTGAAGGAGCTGAGGGAGCAGGGATTCGGGGATCAGGTCCAGACCCAAAACGGTTTTTTGAACCGTCAACAGCAAATAGTGGGTTCCCGCAGGGATCGGATAGGCCGTGTGTGGCTCCAAGATGGTCCGGTGGTAGAGCATTTGGTCGTAGGGCTCGAAACTCTTCTCATTCACGTTGGTTCGGGATCGACACTGGAGACTGGAAGGGCGCAGTTCGTAGAGCAGCAGGGGCACGTGCGTCGTTTGAATGAAATGCACTTCTCCGGGGTGCACCGTTCTCAACCCAAAGGTAAAGTCTTTTTTCACAAAAAACAGGTTGCCATAGATGTACACCATCCTCTTGTCGGTATTTTTGAGCAAACGATCTGGATTTTTCAAGAGGCTTTTGGACACTTTTTCCCACAGGATCGCGTTGGGTCGAAATTTGTTGACGTGCTTGGCTTCCAGCACGTCCCGCTTGAAATTGTCCAGCAACGTCTTTTGGTGGTACCACGGATCTTGACGAAATAAGGTAAACACGCGTTTGGCGTGAGGCTCCTGGTAGAGGATGCCCGCTCGCACCTGGCCTTGTTGAGCGGCATATTCCAACGCATCGGGTTTCTCTCGAGTAGCGTCACGGGCACCACGGTGGAGGAGAGGTGCTCTGAGAAAGCATCCATGCTGCAAACTGACGAGAAGCGTCGACCCGCGTCCTCTTTTTATAATGCGAGTGAAAAATGGGGTTGAGAGGTTGGTGGAGAATGGCACACATGCCTTGCACGGCAATCCAACGATGACATTGCGTCTGGTTTCAAAAGGGACATTCGCCTCGTGCATGGGATTTCAAGAGCATGACGGGGATGCGTTTGAAAGGACTGAAAGCGCTCCATTTTGCTTGAATGTCTTTAAAGTCTTGCTTGGAACGAGAATCGGTCACACAGAGGGTGCCGACATTGAGATAATGTAAAGAGTTGAACACTTTATGCGCCCCGACGCGATCCGAAGCATACGAGACGACCCCAATGGTGAGCGTGAAACCATGGTCTCGGAGACACAACACGGCCAGACCGTGCGTATGGAAAAAGACTTGAGCGTGGTGCTGGGGAAATCGATAAGCATAAGGAGGGCGTCGTCGAGACAAGGAGAAACGACGTCGTCGAGGGTCTTGGGGAGAGTTTTAGTTTTGGGGGCTCATGAGAAGACTCTGGGTGTGAAGGAGAAGCCATGGAGGGCAATGGGGAACCAGGGGTGGATAACAGGCTCAACACATCGTCCGTGTCGGTCGTGTTGAAAAAGAGAAGCTGCAAATTATGTGCTCTGAAAATGTAATCCGCAAAGTGTTTGCTCTAAATGTAATCTGCAAAGTGTTTCTCTTAAACTTCTCTCTAAAAAAAAAAATTTTTTTTTTTAAGGATAAATTAATTCTTGTCTAGCTAGAGTTTTTCTTTTCTAGTGCTGCGTGTATTACAACTCCGTGTTCTTTCAAAGTTTAAAGCTTTCTACCACCCCTCATTTCATTTACTCGTCTAGTGTAGTGTGCTTTGAAATTTTGTTTCTTTTCAATCTATCATGTCCGACCATGTCTGTTGTTTCGGATGCATGTTATTGTGAACAAAATTGTTTAGTGTGTTCTCGGAGAAGAGCCCCCTCATGATTGTGTGATTCACGTTTTATTGGAATCGATGGTGTTTCAAGAACGAGTGATGCACGGTGAACCCACCGAAGCACGATTGAAACAATTTTAGAGATTGGACAACACTATTTACCCCGGGCCATGCATTGGACGGACGAAAATAGTAAACGTTGGCAAAGGATGTATGACGTGATCCAGAGTGGGTTTCCCAAACCCTCTGTCGGAAGCAAATAAAGTTTAAAAGATTTGTCAGACGCACA
>BMAO01001748.1:0-16808 GCA_019973975.1 Trichonephila clavata | reverse complement strand
AAAGAAAGTGTTTGAGGTCGCATCCAGATATGGGTTGGAGATCAAGTTTGAAAAATGTTATTTTCTAAAACGAAAGGTGGAATTTTTGGGTCACGTTGTCGAAAATGGAACGGTGCGCCCTTCAGTTGCAAAACGATAGTTGTCAAGAAGTTCCCTGTACCAACGACTGCCAAACAAGTCCAAAGCTTTTTAGGACTCACTGGCTATTTTCGAAAATTTATTCCGTCGTACTCTAAAATAGCGAAACCTTTGAGTGATCTAATTAGAAACGGCAATCCATTTGCCTTTGAATGACCTCAAATAGAAGCATATGAAAAGCTCAAGCAATTATTGACTGAAAGTCCAGTATTAAGTATTTTCCAGCAGGGAAAAACAACAGAATTTCACACGGACGCAAGTCAACAAGAATACGGAGCCGTCTTACTCCAGGAGGCAGAAGATGGAAAATTGCATTCTGTTCAATACATGTCTAAGAAACTACTCCGACAGAGAAGTATAGCAGCTATGAACTTGAAGTTCTTGCTGTTGTCAACGCTTTAAGGAAATTTCGTACCTACCTTATGGGAAATCATTTCAAAGTCATAACGGACTGCTCAGAGCTACAAAGGACTATGAACAAAAAGGATTTGGTTACTCTTATAGCGTGATAGGCATTATTGCTGGAAGAGTTTGATTATGAAATTGTGCATCGTTCTGGCCAGAGAATGCAACATGTGGATGCCCTTAGCAGATATCCAGTCACAATAATTATTAACGATACTCTAACCGCAAGATTAAAAAGGGCACAACAAGAGGATGAATACACTCGGAGTCTAAGGTCACTGATTGAAACAAACAGCCATTCAGACTTTTTCGAAAAAACGAAATACTTTACAAATATGTTGAAGGTCGTGAATTGATAGTTGTGCCAAGAGATATGCAAACTGAGATAATAAAGTTAGCACATGAGAAGGGACCATATAGAATAGTTAAAGTAAAACCTAGAGATAGATATTATTTAGAGAAAGTGGGTGGGGTGATCACGAGGGTACAAAGAAACAAATTCATCTGCTGATTTAATGAAATTTTACTCACCATGATGATATATTTTTATAAAAAAAAGCGTTTCCTATTCTTTTTAAAAACATAATGTGTATTAATGTGTTTTGTTTTCTTTGCTATTAATGTTTCATTTTTGAGAGTTGTATCCTTATTTTCAAATTTGAATGTCTATTGTGGACTTTTTATCTCTGATTAGTACTAATTTGCAGAGTCCTATATTTTATTGTATGTTATGTAAAATCACTGAGGTCAGTGATTCCCAGGATGGCCGAACTTGTAGGAAAGGGATGCAAGTTTTTTTTTTATTTCTTTTGATTCTTATTTGAATTGTAAGAGATGGCGCCACTAATGGAAACCACGTGAATCTTCGCTTCGCGATACAGTGATGCCATGTATGTCTATGATGTGGCAGAAAAACTGGGAGTTGCACCAAAGATTGCACGAAGGTAGGTCGGATGGAATCTGTCTCTCCGTTTTTTGAGAGTGTAGGCATGTTTTTTTAATTAGTATGGTGCTATCTCGGTAGTAAAATTGCTCTTGAGTTAATTATTTGAAACCCCTTGTAAATAGATAAAATGTTTTGGTTGTGTTTTAATAAATTAGGTCATTTTAACTCTCTGTGATCATTTAACATTAAATTTGAACCTTCCCCTAGACGCCGTCCCACATGTATAGTAGCATAATATACATTAAACGTGTAATATTTTTTATTAATTGAAGACATTGGTAAAAATAATTATTCTAATAATTTAAACTTTTTGTAATTTTTTTATAAAATCCTATTGCTTATGTTTCTTTATCATTATACCACTGTATCATTCCCTTCGTAATCGATTTCTTGAAAAACCATTTTCAGCGGAACACTATTCAACAACAACAAGAAAAAAACCTTCTTGTCAAATTTCAAGTTTGTAAATCTAGCTGTTCAAAAACGGGAATTTTTGTCTATAACCATTCCCTAAACCCATTTTATAATTCAATTTTTGCAAAACACGTTTCTTACAGTTATCTACCCCAAAAAGGAAACATGCTTGCCGAATTTCAAACATGTAAGTCTGTCTCATAGTTCAAAAAAGTGAATATTTTTCATCTATAATGCCCTGGCTACCAACACCTTGAGTATCGATTTTAGCAAATTCCTTTTCTAAACAGATGTCTACTCAGCAAAAGGAACAAGCTTCTCAAATTTCAAGTATTTACGCCTATTAGTTCTAAAGAAATCGGGAGGAGTGACAGAGGCACACAAAAATTTTCTCCATTCTTATATTTTTGTAGATTTAAACATCGAAATTAAACAGCTTTTTTCACTCCCCATGAGTGTGTTTTATTATAACCATTAAACTTTTGGCAAAGAAAACAAATATTAATTTTTTATTCTGTCGTAAAATTACTATGCTTAAAACAATAGAATTGGGCAATATTTTAAAGTTCCAATACAAATAAAAGAGACCTAAAATAAGATAACTTCTCTCTCGCCGGCGGAGTAGCTTAGTTAGTTTGGCGCTGACCTAGTACGACAAAGTTTACGGGTTCGACCCCGGCTCAAGTCGGTGAATTTACATGATGCAAAAATTTGACAGGGACAATGTCGTATGATTATGTGACATGTTAAAGATCCCTAGAGTGTCTGCCTCAGATGCTCTAAGAAAAATTGAATTCTTAGTGCAGCTTCGCTTCGTCAGAACTCAGGTGTCTTCCTCTGGGGCATCAAAATTTCTTGCTGCGAAAATAGAGATATCAGCTCCCGGGAAATGTACTAGGTATGTGATTGTAATTCTCAATCCGCAATCCAATTTGATGAAAAAAATGTCTACTATTTCAATAACGGGAAATTTTTTTGTCTATAATGCCCCCGCAACCAACCCTAGAGTGTCAATTTTTATAAATTTTTAGTGGATCTCTACCCTTTAAAATTTCAAGACTATAGGTCTGATAGTTCCAAAGATCTCGCGATATGCGACCGAGTAAGTACCTCTTTTATACTGTATTTATATAGACTTAAACCACACATATTAAACTATGAAGAAAAATAGCTTTTCATGAGTGAGAGAATATTAACGTCGCACTGATTAGCAACACGAGGGCTTTTGGCGATGGTCCGCGTAATTTTGAACCATGGTCAAGTGACGCGGACGAAACCTAAGCTGGCACCCCCCTCTCCTAACTACCACACTACACCAATGGGAGGACGTTTGAGCTCTCGACAGATTTAACGTGCATCGCTTCCCTACACGGCGGATCTTTAGTGGTACTAGGATCGAACTCATGACAAACAGCTTTTCATACTTCATATAATGGTTTTATTGTAACCACCATATACTTCATTAAGGCATCGAGTATTAATTTCTCTCGATTTGTTTCTATATAATTTCCTTTTAAAAACTTATATTAATTTTTTTGTTCAGGACAATATTAATAGACAAAATTTCAAAATAATTGTTAAAAATAAAAAATAAAAATTAATTTCTCAAAACAAGTTATAGTAGTAAGTGGTGGATCTTTCAATATAAATTCCAAACAAACGAAAATTAAATAATCAACTCCGAATCCCTCTCGTTTGTACTTCCTCCTTCCGGAAAATAACTAAATCAAAAAATATTTTCACAATTTAAAATCCACAGAAAAAGAAATCAAACTTTATGAGTATCATAAACTTTCAAAGTATATATTCCATGCAACCGCGAAAGCTTGACTTTGCAGCCTTTGTACCAAAATAGAAATGATTGCTTTTCCTAAGATAGCTTGCTCGTGGTAGTAAACAGGAAATGCCCGAACACTCAGGTAAGATCGATACTGCAGCTTGCCAAGGCTGTCCCACTACGCTAGTCACAAAGAATGTTGAAAACTTTCCAGATAAAACGCACTAAACGGTTTTTATCTTGCGCAGATAAAAGTGTTGGATTTCAACGGAAAGTTGAAACCACGCGTTGCTTTTTTTCTTCTTTAGGTAATCTCAAGTGTGTGATAGTAACTTTAGTTCCCAGGAAAAGTGATTGATTAGTAGAATTTAAGAGGCAATTTTATTTTATGTTGTGTTGGATGTGTTAGTTTTTTTAAAATCATTAAACAAGTTGTAGAGAATTGATAAGGGACAACATCAACTCTTCCGTTTTAATGACTCTTCGAGATTTGGAGCGTTTTACAATTAAGTTGTATTTTTATACTTGAGCTTTGATGTCAATGCAGTCGAATAAAAATTATAGCGAGCCCACCATGCTAAAGATATATAGAAGTTATCTCAAAACCCTTTATGAAAAGTATATTTAATATTCAGAAATGCACAAGCGCGCTATAATAAAATTTATAAAACATCGAAGCATTAATAACAGTGTTCCATTTATCTTTTATATGAATATAATAAGCAAGAAGAAGGCCGTGATTGGTTCCATATCTTATAAAATTTGAGACAGAATTTCTAACTATGCCATGTCAGCATTGAAAGTTTATCCGATTAAAATTTTATGCTGTTTCTAATATTTTATTACGGAACTCTATTAAAATATAGTTTGTATAAGAAAATCACAAATGTCCAATCAACGTGTGAAACTGCATGAAGCTTTGAAAGGTTTGAGTTCCTTTTTCTTAGCTGACTGGCATGTATGAAAAGCTTAAATATTTCGAAATGAGTACTTTAGGGTGGTCGACCCATTTCTTGCTGGAATGGGTTGTATTTTTGTAATCTTTCACAGCAACTGGAAATTCGTACTGGAACAGCGATATTCGTATTTTTTGCAGCAACTGGAGAAGTTATTGTAATTTTTAATGTTGACGCTATGCTGGATGGAAAGTAAATTAGCATTTGTAATAAGTGTGTTTTCAATCTATATCAGAAAAACTATAATATTTGCACTAGTTATAATACTTGGTTAAAGCTTTTCAGATAGCTGCGAAAGTTTCAGTCTTATTGTCAGAACTCCAAATTCACATTAGAATTAGGGTTGACGGACGTAAAGCATATTTCTGGGTTTGATTTTTCAGAAACAATTTTATTCGTCATACAAGCGACGTTAACTAAATTGTCTTAACTAATAATCACCAAGTTGCTCCCCCTTTAAAAGTTTCTGCCAGCGGAATTCCTCTGTGTTATTAACAAAGTAAACAAAGTGTTTTTGATAATGGTATATTTTTAATAAGTCTGGAGTATTAATAAGAACAAATTCAACACAACCCAATGCGTGGTCATGATGGATAGTGCTGAATTCCATCTGTGATACATAGTAAAATGCTGAACTCTCTGTGTGATACATAGTAGAATGATGAAATCCTTTTGTGATATATAGTGGAATGCTGAAATCTCTGTGTGATACATAGTAGAATCCCAGATAATTAGGCTGTTATTGAATTACGGTTCAAATGAAATAAACCATAATTTGTTGTTTCCTTTTTCAAAATAGTGGAAGTTCTATTGTAATTCTACTTATTTCCTCTTGCCACTAATGAGAATAGCATTTTTCCAAATTATTAGGCCTATCCTCGGTAAAGTACTATATTTAAAAATAAATTCGTGTAGTTTAATTAAGAAATCCAAACGAATACGTTTCAAATCTAGTCAGCACATAACTAATGTCATTATTGTGTTGAAGTTGGTATAAAAAATAAGTTATAAGAAATAATCCATAAGATAGATCACCAAATTTATTCATCTAGAAAATAATCTAACTCTTTTGTTTCTTTCCCGAGCGTCATTAAAAACAAATCACATTCTTATAAATAAACGAATATCAATTTACTTCTCGAACAAATGTGTAGATTATATGTTGTTTACTTCAAAAAAGGCTTTTGTTCTCACTCATTGGAATAAGCAACTGAATTTTTCCGAGATATTAGCCTTGATTAGACGAAAAACACCTTCACTATTCTTAATTCATATAACGTTGTTTATACTCATTGCACAGATCGAGAATATGTTTATTATTAATTTAATGTAACTAATCTTGAATATGATTATCTATGTACAACAATTACTTTAATTCCGAAAACTAAAGTTAAAACGAAAAATTAAAAGCGTAAATATGGTTTTAAGGTTGGGTTTCCATAAGATTTTTTAATATTATCGTTTTTAAAAAGATGCTATCATTATTATTCTTATGTAGATCGGGTATCCAGGATTTTATGCAAACAGTCACAAAAAACAAAACAGTTCTTTAGGAGTGATAGAAATTTATTGTCGAAAAATAATACAAAATACACAGCAAAATTTGCTGAATTTTAGATTTTCACTCCTTTAACAGTGCTCAGACACAACTATCATTGTCTAAAATACAAATATGTAAACGATTATTCACAAGCAATCGCTCGCTCTAAGCAACCGAAGTAATCACTAATCACTGGTTGACTCTTCAGTGGTCAAGGGAAAACTACTAATCGATGGTCAAAACAATACTAACTCAGTTTCGGCAAGCTATTTCTTATTTATAGGCCTCACGGATCTTTCGAGAACAATCCGCTTGCTTCAAGACCGTGAAATTCGGAAATCTATCCACTGATTTACAGAAGAATCCATAGGGTCCCGAACTAGCCAACATAATCGCCAAAAATGATACCAACTTGTCTCTATCGCCAAGATTTCAGTAAGGAACGGCGTTGCTTGCGAATACTACAATTTTTAACATAAAATAAGACAGCATAGATTAATATAAACGTATTACCCATTCAAATATAAATTATCTCATTAATAGCCTACAAAAGAACAATATAGCGTGGCCTCCTCCTTTCTCTGGCTTTGTTCAGAGCAAATATTCTTTTACATCGTTTTGTGTATATATTAATAGCTTTTTTCCCGCATTGTTTAGATTGTAATTTTTTGAATGTTTGCTAACATTTACTGTACGTGTATGTATATGTGTATATTTGCAAGTGCGTATATATATATGTCTGTGTGTATAAGTATATAGGTATTTGTGTGTATATGTATGTTTTATACATTTGTATTTTGAAAATCTTATTCTGATCACACATGTGTTTCCGAACCTTCACCATTGTATAATTTTAATTACTGAATGTCTCCAGTTTTGTATGTGAGTAATCTTATATTTTGTTTCGTGTTTATTGTATTTGCATCCATTCTTGTGTGTGTGTTTCTTTTTACCTTTTGATTCCAATTTTTACCTGTATCCCTCTACTTGAAACTTCCTATATCACTATTGATTGAGTATTGACTTGCGTTTGTAAGCCTTGTATTATACTTGTTGATACACAAGGAGTCTAACTAGAGTAAAAAAAAAATATTTACACTATTTTATACAAAAATTGTAACATTATTTTTACATCTACAATAATCATCATTGTTTAAAACTGCTTTTATAAAATGCGGATAAGTTTGATAAATACATTTTTTAATTACGTTTTTAGTTATAAAATATCATCCATCGCTTTCCAGGCAAGAAAATGAAGGAACAAACCGAGATTCAAAAGAAAACAATAGCGTATTTTAATAACTTATTTCTGAAAACAACATACTTATAAAAAGGTATCAAAAATTTTGTAACACCAAATTTTTCAGCGGTTTCAAAGGCATATTAGATAAAAAAAGGTTTATAGTAATAAGACTCTTTTACAAATTTATAATAGTATGCTTTTTATAAAAAATGTGTTTTCTTTTCTTATAGAAAAAAATTGTATTCAAAGCTCTTAGAATAAAAAAGTTATTTTAACTGATAAAAAACGCATAAATATATATATTGAAATTTGCAATAGATTTTTTTTTGCAGGATAATAGTCTTTTATCATTTATTGTATAAGCATTCTGGAAATATTTTTTCTGAACACTTTTTTAAGCTTTCATAATGATTCTTTAATAGCAAGCTGTGTAACCAATACTATATAAAATGTTAATAATAACAATCCATGCAAAATAGTTGATATTTTCCTTATTAAGTTTAAGGAGTTTAATGCCAAAGGGAGTAGGAAAATGTATTATCTAATTATAGAGTACTTTTGTCTAAAATAAATTAAACTCTGTCATAAAGTAACATTTTCTTAAAGCCAAAAGAAGTATAATAGTGATTTTAATACCATGGTTTAAAAAGTTGATTTGGTCTTTTAAAATACACTTCCTTCTGAGCACTGTAATTTTTGCTTTTAAACTAAATAAAATTACTTTTTTTTAATCTTTTGTGTTGTTGAAAATTATGTAGCGGGATTTTAATATCTTAGGTATTATTAAAGGATAATGCAATGCGACTACGAATATGACCTAAAGATTAAAATACACACAACTTATAATAATGGATTAATAGTATAAAATCTAATCTTTTATGTATTAAATATAATTTTTTTGTTTGTAACTTAATCTTACATACATATAATTATTTTTATAGATTTACAGTTTTCATGGGCAGCTTTATGTAAAAAATCAACTTGTGTTTAATGAGTAGAAGATTAATGTTTTTTTTTTTTTTTTACTTTAAAAAAATTCTTTCATAAAAATATTGGAATATAGTTTTTGCAATTAGCTCGGTTCTAGTAAAAGCACGGAATGATTATTTTTATAATGGGAAATTACTTCGGCTAAAAAAAAGGGGCGATTTTTTTTTTTTTGCAACGAAAAAAAGTGCTTTCGCTATTTAATCTCGTCTGCCTAAATAGTAATGCACAGCTTATAGCTTAGTAATTTTAAAGTGAAATGCGTTTTTTTATACGTGTGTGAAAAATCTAAAACTAAATTTGACGGAAAGTGTTTGCAAATAAAACAATAAACAGTATTATTTGTAGGTGACCAATAATGAATAAATCATTTTTAAAATAATAAAAATGGTTAAAATTGATTACGTTTCGAAAATTTTTGTAACAGCTTTTATTGAAAATCAGTTTAATCGAGGTATTTTGAAATCGTACTGCCCTATTTAAAAAATTGTGTTTTATTATACAGTGGTGGCAAAAAGTCCTGAACACACTCATTTTTTAGCGTATTTTTTGTGTTTGACTTCATTTTTCGTTGTGAAATTATCGCACTATCTTAAATATTGTTAATTGATTTTAATGTATTTTTTATGCTCATTTCAAATTACTACTAGTTTCTCAATGACTAAAATATTTTTGTAGTAAAGCTGCCTGAACACAATATTGTGAAATATGTGCAAAATAAAACAATATAGAATAACATAATATGCAAAGAAAAATAACACGAAAATTGACAATTACGGTAATTTAATAAACCATTTTGAAAATTACATTGTTGTCACATGTTAGAAAATCAATATTTTATGGGCCAGCCGTTTGCTTCAATTACAGCTCTACATCTTTTTGGCATAGAATGCACCAATTTCAAAAGAAGATTTTTCGTGACAATATGGTTGAAGGAAAATATTAAAGCTTCAATTAATTCACGTTTGTTTGAAGGTTTTTCCTTTGAAATTTCATAACTAATTTTAAACCATAAGTTCTCTATCGGATTAAGGTCGGGAGACTGTCCTGGCCAGTTCATTCTATTCACAGTATGGTCTTTCAACCATTTCTGGACTACCTTTCACGATGACAAGGGGCGTTATCGTCCTGAAAAATCCATGACTGATTCCCAAAAGATCTCTCGCAGTTGGTAGCAATTTATTTTGTAGTATTTCAATGTAATCCATGGCTTTCACTGTTCCGCTAACGATGTGAAGTCTTCCAACACCATGAGAAGACATGCAACCCCATACCATCACTTTTGTCGGGTACTTTACTGTGGGCTTCAGACACTGAGGGCAGAATTCCTCATGAGTGCGTCGTCTTACATAGGCACTACTTTGGTTGCCAGAAATACAAAACTGACTCTCGTTACTAAATATTACCTTTTCCCAGTCTTTAACAGTCCATAATGAATGTGCCCTTGCCCACGTCAATCGCCTCTTGCGTTGAAATTCAGTCAGTAATGGTTTTGGGCGCTCTTTACAGCCTCGTAACCCAATTTCCAGCAGTCTTCCTCTAACAGTTCTTGGGCACACTCTCACATTTGATGTCAAAGTCCATTGTTTCAAAATTTGCGAGGAATTAAGCTTTCTGTTTGAAAGTGAAATTCTGTGCAACAACCTGTCTTCACGTAAAGATGTTTTTCTTGGTCGTCCTGATCGCAATAAAATTTGTTTCAGAAAATCTTTTCAAAGTTCTCACAACAGTAGAAAGGCCACATGGTACTTTAGCAGCAATTTGGCGCATAGAATAACCTTCTTCCTTCAAATGTATTATTTTGTACCTTTTATTCTCAGGCAGATATGAAAATTTAGCCATAATTCCAATATTTTCCACAAACGCACTTCAAATTGCTTTCAATACACTACTTTCCACAAGCACACACACACAACTGCATACAATACAATAAACCACGTTTCACCTTTTTCTTTCAACCCTTTAACGCTACTGATCTCTGATTGGTTGAAATAACGGCGCATTTCATTGGTGGAAAACACACTCTCACTCATTCTTACAGTGAACTTGTGCTTTCTTGTCAAGGTTTTTTCAACATATCAATGAGACTATTTCTTTTACATGAAATCTACAAACAGATTTGAAATCAGCATTCAAAAATACATTACAATCAATAACAATATTTAAGATAGTGAGAAAATTTCACAACGAAAAATGAAGTCAAACACAAAAATTACGCTGAAAAATTAGTGTGTTCAGGACTTTTTGCCACCACTGTATTTATAACATCTTATAAAAATCTTTCTAGTACGCTGGGTATACCTATGATAATGTTCAAATAGTGAATTTTTTTTCAAAAATTGCTGTTTATGTTTTAAAGAGTTGAGCAACAGTTTTTGAAAGACTTTACTTGTCTGATTAAATATTTTTAAGGTTTGTAAGATTTAATTGTATAGTTTTAATTATGAGTGAAACCACCAAGGAAAATAATTTAAGTTAAATTATGCTTAAGGAAAAGTATAACTGTCTCTCCCTCACAACTAAGCATTTTGTAAGAAGTGAACTACACTTGTGCTAGTATTTTTTTTTTGTACTTTTTAGTTCACTTTCCAAAGTACATTCAATATTTAGAATATTCTGCTTCAAACAAGAGCTTGTTTGTGTTTTAAGAATTATAATAATCTTTTATTTATATAAAAAAATAAAATCTATGATAAATTGTGATAAAAATGCTAGACTATTTTTTTTACTAGAATTATCTTTTTCTTGTGAACCTCTAGAGTCCTTGAAAGCAAAAGATTTAATTTGGGTACAATAAATACTGGTACTTATACGCAATATACCTTAACCAATTTCTTCAAAACGCATCGCAAAAAGCCGCGATATGCAGTCAATGTTAGAAAACTGTTCCTGTGTATGTTATGAAACAATAAATACAATGATGGCCTTTCGCAAAATCTTATTAATTGGCGACGCCATTTTTTTGGTGAAAATAGTCAACGATTTAATACATAGGTTTTAACAAATTTTCTGCAGAAAAAATTTGAATGACATTCTAGACGTGACTTGCTTATTATTATGGAAGAAAACTAAGAGAAAATTTATATCATGAAAATTTTAAATAGAAAGATTTGGTAGAACACGTTTATGCTCTAAAATATAAAACAATCTTCATTCGGAAAGGGTGAAATTTAATTGGATTATCAGGATATGAGAGATTTATCAACACAGATTTTATATTAGGCCGATATGGTACCCTAAAAATCATCAACCTGTCGAAATTTTTTATTAGCTTATCTGATACCCCGAATCTTTATAAATATACCTGCAAAATTTCAAAGCTTTACCTGTATTTTTTATCAAGTTATGGAGCACTGTTTGATACTGGACAGCAACTACCACGCTCACATTTCAGATTATCTGCTAGAAACGAGCCTGATAAAAAATAAATTAATTATTTTTCTACTGCGCATCAATAAGATTAACATTATAAATACAGTAACAAATCATTTCAAGGAAGAATTGTGCAATTCACGTAAAAATTCTAGTTTCTGAATTGTTTATTGAAGAGCAAATGGATTTGGTCAAGATTTAAAAGTTGTGCGTGCTTTTTATGATATTATTATGACTGAAATTAAAACTTCAAAATGGATTCTCCCAAAGCACAAATACTAAATCTAATTTTGAAAACTCAGATAATTAAGAATTTAATTCTCAAGAATAGAAAAACTCTCCCATTTTTATATACTTGTTTTTGGGGATATTTTTATATCCCATGTGTGTGAAATTCAACACTTTTATTATTAAAATACTTTACGATATTATTTAAGAAAATGCACGTATACAGTTCTTAGATTTTGATATATTTTACTTATAAATTGTTATTGGATTTTGCTTTCTTTCGTGTACGATATTTAACATACGAAGGCTTTTAAAATCATGGAAATAAAAAACAAAGGACTAAACATCTTTTGTACATGTTGTGCATTAACTCTGAGCATGGGATTAGCTGTGAAGTGTGTGTATCTATTTTAGCGAGTTTTTCACGTAGTGGAACAAAAGCGCTATTAGAACGCAAATTTCGCCTTTGTCTTCTTTCCATATTTTGTCGTACCTTTTTCTCAGCCAATAAGCAACCAATTGACCTCGGGTTTTTTCGGCATTTGGTCGCATTTGCGCCCTAGATGAGCCGAATCATATTTAAATTTTCCCATAGTTTTCCTACCAATTTTCCTGTTTGCTTTTTTATAGTGCTGATACAGATTTGTGTCATTATTTCCTTTCAGCTCAATAGTAGTACATTTAGAGGAGTGGTACAGCACACACTACTTTCTGTTAGTAAAAAGTTCATTATATATATAGTTGCATTATTGTAAAATACTACATGGGAAAAACGCGCTAATATTACTTGGCCATGCCAATGACTGATATCTTGTTTTTATAATTATTAAGATAAAATTTTATGAAATATTAATCTTTCATTCTTTTCATTTACTTCTATATATTCATTATGGAAGTATACTGTTTAATTGTTCTACACTTGTAAACATTTTTATGGTTAGCAGTTTTAAATAAGCTAATTAATATTTCATAAAAGTTTCAGACTATTCGAAGTATATTATATTATGCTATTCATGGTATGAAAACTTCAAAGTCATATTTTCCATGTTGAATTTTTGTACATATACTGTTATTCAAAACAATAAAGCTTTTTTGTTTTTTGAAGTATGGGTTTGAAATTTTTTATACATGTTCTGAAATGTATGTTTTGTAAAACTGTGCATGGAATTAGCTCTAACATGTTTAGTGCTCTTTCTGAAAAATTTCAAAATCAAAATTAATGTTTTTTTGCAATTTTTTGGAGGTATAAAATAAAATTAATAAACTATAAAATAAAATTAATAAAAATTAAAGAGGAGCACAAGAAAACCCATGCACATTTTTATGTAGTACATTATAAGATACTTGTAAAAAAATCTTTGAAAGAAAAGAGACATATTTAAAAAAGCCATAGGATTTTTAAAAAATGTTTAAAGAAGTTCAAAAAATTTAGATTTTACAAACATTTTGCAACAAATTGAAAAATTTTTGAATGGAATTATTATTACATATTAACCTTTATAAAATAAAATTAAATCAAATATCAAATATTAAAAATAAAAAAAAAATTGTGAAGATGGTACCATATCACCTTAAATATTTTATCATTTTTTTTATTTATGCAATTGTACTTAAAACGAGATTTTGGAAAACATATTAAGAAAGAGAAATATCTGCATGAACCTCATCTCTCTTTCTATACGAAAATTTTTTCGTGGCATTGTAATACATTTATTACGTGCTATTGCAACAATGCCAACGTTCAAGATAACTTGCCATTTTGTTCAAGGGGCAATACACAATCTGCTTCATTTCAGAAAACATCACCATTAGGATTGCGATAGTTAATTATTGCAAGCTCTTGTGGAAAAATATCGCAACGATTGCCTGCACTGTATTCGTTGTCTTTGTTGAAAGGCGTTGTCTCATACGATTACTTTTCAACAATATATGGAATAAATTTTCAGTTTTATGAAAATCTGAAAAAACCCTTAATGGAGTGTTGTACAACGCAGCTTCAGCGATGAATTTAGCCGGAGAGAAGTGCCAAAACAAATTTTGCCACAAAAAGAACAAATAAAAAGAGCTACAAGATGCATATAAGTTACAGTTTTAGAAATTGAGCAATGAATATTTAATGCATAATTTGTACAACGAGGATTGACCCACCCCTTGGCAGACAGATGGTACTGCCCTCCCCCCTCATTATAAATTTGATTTACTTCTATATGAATCTAATATTCAACGATATTTTAATTCAAATTTCAAAAAAAAAATATTGTGAACTCATTCCAAATAATTTTTAATTCTGGCCAAGAAATTGCAAATCCGATGAAATGAGATATTTTACCCTCTTGAAAAATGTCACTTTTTATACAATGAACTTCTAGAACTTTATCAAAGAAATAGCAACAAAAAAAATTATTGAATCATAGAATAAACAGAAGTTTATGTGTAGAATTTATTGCATTAGCTATAAACCATTCAAAATGGTTTCATAGAAACGCGCATTTTACTTAAAAAAACTAGTCATTCATAAGGTAACAAATGAATTATGCGTCTTTAAGTCGATAAAAATATTACCTGAAAAAGGCGTTACCCTGAAAGGATTGGAATTTTCCCGACATCTCAGTTTGAAGGCAATAATTTTAACGCTTTGTTTAGAGTGAAAGATATTGAACATTTCTTTCCGTGTGTTTCTATTGAAAAAACATTCAATGTCAGAAATCCCATATACATTCCATTGATTTTATACTTCTGGAAGCGGGTATTTTTTATTCTACTGAAGCACGACAGAATTCTCAGTGTGCTTATGTGTTATTGAAAGACTGCCAAAGCATATGAAAAGAACGGGAGTTTTGCTTCTTCACTCTTCCCCCTCAGGGGTTGAAGGAAGTTACCCCCAAATTTGATATCAACCGAAACACTGCTGTTGCAAGTTAGACTTTTCTTGGACTCAGAAGAAAAATGGTATTTGTTTTTAAAAAAATTCAAGAGAAGAGAACTTTTTGAACTGTCTTATTCCAATGCTTATTTAAAAAAAAAACGTATTTTGTAATGTATAAAGATAATATTTTTTTACTTGATGGTTGGAGATTATATAAAAATAATAAAGTATCAATATAGTTTCATTCTTCTGTATTAGACAGAAAAAAGAGATTTATATTTATAAGAATCAATATTTATAGCTTATGTGCCGTCTGCTCTCTCATGTAAATCGTATTAAAGTAACTTTTATTTTGGTAAGATCTTCGAGGGATTATAGTTTTTGAAAATGGAAATACTCAAATATTTGCATATAAATATATATATATATATATATATATATATATATATGTATTATGTTAGCTATTTTGATACTCAACAGGATTTTATGACGTTAAAAATTTATTATCATTCAGTTCGTATTATTTCGTGTTTTAAAATCTTATCCCCAAGCCTATTATTTTCTTCAAAAACACACACATCTGAATAATATTTTGCACACCTAAAATAAATGAAACAAATTGTGACGATAAATAAATGTATAAATTGACTTATAAATAATGTTTTAAAATGTAAGTCTGTTTTTAAAAATATTTCATTACATCACATTTATTCTCGCATTAACTTAGATTTATTTACATCTGTGTCAAGAATGATAAAAATTATAATCAATCACAACACGAGTATATATATTCGAATAACTTCTTTAGGGTGTGTGAGTTTTTATTTACGCCGTGTTATAAAGCAATACGAGTGTTGTTGGTGACGAATCTATTAATTTTGAACCTGAGTCGAAACGACACGGAGCTAGCCCACTTATTTTTTGAACTTCCTCACTCCATGAACGTTAAGACATTGAGCCACGACAGTAATGTGCATCAATATCTCTACACGGCGGAACTTCAGTGGCTTTAAAACTCGAACTCATGACACGCCGGCCTCGAGTTCATGATCATCACCACTGTTGTGGTACCTCCTTCTCAGGTCGGTTGAGGTGAAGACCTCGTTGATTGTTGGTGTTACTGGGAGAACTCTAACGCAGCATGGATGGAGACCATTAAATCGTGCAAGAATTAATTACATATAGGTATTAGGAGTATAATTTACTTTTATGAATTTAAAGGTTAGAAATGATTACGCCGATAGCCGACAAGACAAGTTAAAGGGTAAGAATGTATTTCACGTATATGAAAGGAGAAGTAACTACCCTAATTTGCCAAAGAAAAATCCTACTAACTATAGCAACGTAAATGTAATTTAGGAACGGATTAATGCAGCAATATCGTCCTCAGCCTCTACTATTTTCTATTCCCTTCTATGTTTTAAGATATAACTCTGAATATTTACATACTATTTGGAAGTCGCGTTCATTTTCGCTGAGGTGTTGTTCTAGCTCAGAGGTCTTCAAAATTCTTCAACTCATGGAATCACTAGAATTTGAAAGTTCTTTCGTTGAACTCATACAACAAGAAAGTGTTTTCATGGAATCCCATTCCGTACACATACTTCGAAGAATATACCTCAAAATAATATTTAAAGTAGATCAACATGCTATAAGTAATTTATGCAGAGGGAATTAAAATAAGTATTGCATTTATTATTAAAACATTCTAAGCTAATTTTTTAATATAATTTACTCTTTAATAATATTATTTTTTGATTCAAGTGTCACCTACCTTTTCATTACATTTAATAACTGGGGTATGTGCTAGTATTTTTTGCACAAATTGTTGAAGTCTAGGTCTATTGAGATTAAATGCAATCAGATTACATTTCTAATTTGTTTTTGTAGCCACTTGTGTTGAGAAATATATTTCACTTAAATACCTGAAAAATAC
>BMAO01001747.1:0-87248 GCA_019973975.1 Trichonephila clavata | reverse complement strand
CATTAAAGTAAAACATTAATAAAATGTAAATGCAATTCCAATTGTAGAACTTTTTTTATTGACCAGCTATAAGTCATAATAGAGGCAAAATACTTTAATTAAACAATAAACAAGCGAAAAAGACAATTTTTGAAATAAAAACAGATATTTTATAATTATAAATGCAAAATAACTGTATTTACTCAAAAAATATAATTTAGTAAAAAAATGCGTTCTTGCTTGGGGGTGTAAATCGACCTCAAAATTACGTAATTTGGTATTTTTTGACAGTATTGTGAATCAATGAGCTCTAATTAAATATTTTTAAAATAAATTTTAAATTATCCGTCCATAATTTGGATATTGAAGACGGCTTCATTTTTAACAGGATAATGACTCCAAGCGCACTGCTATCAATGTACGCCGCTGGTGTCTCTTTAACTGTCCCAAAGTTCTGAAAACACCTCTTCAATCAGTTCATATAGCCCAGTCGAACATATTTGGTGAGAATTTGATTTAAAAAAAAAAAGGAAAACATGACATATAAACACATAATGGGAAATAAACACAATCACAGAAAGCATGGAGGAAAATCGATGCAGAAATTACAAAAAACTGATTAAATCTATACCAAGAAGTTTAAAAGTTGTTGTAGACACTAGAAGATATCCTACTAAGTACTATAAATTAAGAAAAAAATACAATATTTAAAGCTGTGCTGAGATTTTTGTTAAGTGTACGAAGACTATTGTGGCATAACTTTTCAGTTGCTTTTTGATTATTAATTTTAAAAATAATAGTTATACTATTTTTAAAAAAATGATTATGTCATTCCATTAAGAACAAGTTGCAGTAATCATAAAAAAACAACAATTCCAATACAGTAGAACGTCGTTTATCCCAACGTTTATTATCCGGAGCGTCAAATGTACAGACTAAAGTCCGGATACGGTTCCGAACAGTGCAATGCTCAACAGTAGTTTCGCGGGAGGCCAAAAGTGACGCTAAAACCCAAGGTGAGGGATATTTGGGGAATTTCAGTTTTGCGATTTGATAAACTTCTGTGCGGAATATTGGGACAGTTTGTTTCCAAGTGAGGGGGTGTATGCGTGCTCTTTCGTTGAGTTTTGTTGGTGTAGAAACCTCGATGGCATGCGATGCAGAAGACTGGATTTCAAATGCTAAATAATGACGAGATAGTGACTTCCGTGCAAGAAGAATCCGATCCTGTCGACGATGAAACGGATGAAGACGAGGACAACCACAACAACAACGAAAGTAGCAAGGGTCCATCAAATACTGACCTGTTTCTACGTTAGGGACAGTATGGAGTGGTACGAACAACAATCAGACTGCTGTCCTACTCAACTACTGCTGCTGAAGAGAATCAGAAACCTTGAAGCGAAAAAACGAAAGTGTACAATGGTACAGCGAAAAATAAGTAATTATTTTCCACAATAAAGGTAAAATTGCGGCATTTTGCTCCTATTTTGCTTTTTCTTCAAGCACGTTTCCCGCACGTGAGGTTTTCAATATTCGTATAGTGTCCGGTTTATATACTGCATGGATCGCATTCGGTTTTCGGTTATCCGAACAATCGCGTATCCGAATGGTGTTCTGTCCCAATTGATTCGGATAATCGACGTTCTACTGTATATTAAATTTTATTAGTCGAAAACATTAAATTTTATCGGGAAATTGCAAGTGTACGAACGCTTTTGTGGTCCACTGTATATGCCGGTCGCACTTAAGAGGTTAAAGTCGTATTGTAGCTCTAGCGTCAAAGTATAGTATTATTTAATTCAAAACATTGTTATTGTTTCGAGGGAGGAGGTGCGATGAAAATTATGACTGAAGACTGGGTCACAAATATTGAAAGTTTGAGAAGCACTGAATTAAGGAATTAAATATAAATTTATGACCTTTTTTTCTATTAAAATGCTTTGTTTCACATAGGGGACCTAGCTTATAGGAAACTTTTTTGAAAAACAAATCATCATCTATTTTTCATTATTTTTAAAACAAAATGTAGTGGAATTACTGCCTGTGCAGAATAGTCATGGTTCGACGGGGCAACGTTAGTCTGAGAAATGTTTTTTTTGACAACAAACTCCTGACTGTTCAACTGTTTCGATCAAAAGACAGCCACGAGATGCAAATTTTTTCACAGATTTTTCAAATTAGAAGTTAATGCATATTGTCTTCGTAAGGTGATCGTGGGAAAAATGCGCTGATGTATGCGAATGTTTAGGCACCAGTGCTTTAAAAAAAAACAAGACCTCACAGGTTGTTCATAAGATCTATAGTGTGTACACAACTGCACGTATCTATAAAAAAAAAGGTGCAAAACCCCTTTGTTTCCTCTGTTTCTCAAAACATTGGTGATTGTCCTTCCATGTCTCATTTCCCATCCCCCAGCGCGTTCTCTCAACGCCAATACGACCTCTACCTTCAGTCTTCAAACTGTGTTCCACCAAGCATATCCAGGGGCTCCCCAAGTCAAAATTAAAAATTCGAAAAGAAAAAGTAAACATGAATGCAAAATAGATTACCTCACTAGAGTATCTAAAATCGTGTTTCTCAAAGAGGGTCGCACGAGGAAATTTAAAACATAAATTCGGCGCCGGACAGTTTTTTTTCAATAATTTCCTGCAGTTTTTATTATAATATAATTAAAAAAATGTTAAAACGTTTTTTCTTTATATGTACTACCTAGGTTATAAGCATTGTGTTGCTTTTGTGTGTGTGATCTAGGGTTTCACAAAATTGTTTTATACTCTGCTATGTTTTGCACACCTAACACCTGTAAAATAATATTTCTCAGAGGAGAAAACTAAGCTAGAATGCGTAAATCAGAAGGCTTGCCAATGAAGGGGAGGGAACAACTTATTTACAAATCAACTGATTCAACGTTAAAACTTACATTTAAACAGGAACAGCTGCGAAATTTACAGAATACATAGATGTTTCACACACAGTTTAAAACATTTAAATGTCCTTTTGAGCAACGTATTTATGTTATAAACATTTCTCTCGACGCGCGTATGTGGCAACAAAATTAAAATGGATAACAAATTAATGCAGAATGTGAAATGTGACAGTAGGCAGCTTCAATGGACCTAAATTTCCACATTTGTGCAAAAAAAAAAAAAAAAAAAAAAAACATACACTTGTTACTAAATATAATACAAGAGTTGAAATGACACCCCCTGCATGAATTAATCATACTGTGGGTCGCGCCCCCTAGAGGGGCATAATAACTCTACGAGGGGTGCGTGCATATCGAAAAGTATAATACTATGCGAATATTGAAGTGTTTTTCAAACAGGCTTTGTAATGAAAATTATTTAATCAAAATGAGCTGCAAGATTTTTTCTCAAATATTTTTATACTAAATACAGGGTGTTTCATATTGAATGGGACAAAAAGAATAGCGCAGTGTGACTGCCGTAATGGATTTATTCAGCCGAAACAAATTTATTCTGCAACTATAATTATACAAGTTTTATTTGGCAACAAAGGAAAATTATTGAATGATGAACTCGCCGCTAGAGGCGCTGTTAAACAAAATGTCGTCCGTGCAGGAGAAAGCGTACTGCGTTTTCGAATATGCCAATTCGAATATGAATTATGTACATTTTCCGTGCCCCCAAATCGCAAATTATGGCGATTAACTTTGCCACATAAGTGGAACGTGGCTTCATCGGTAAACACCAGTGTGTTCTCGAAACCATTCACGTCGAGCTTTTTTTGAAATTTCACTCAGAAATTCTTACGCGACGGTTTGTAAGTAGGTTTTAAAGCCTGGACCATCTGATATCTGCACGGCTTGAATTGGAGACGCTTCCGTAAAACACGCAAATCCGTTGTGTAAGGGACAGCCAGTTCTGAATCTGCACGTCGCGTTGATTTTGAGGGACTCCGTAAAAACGAATCACTAATTCTTTCAATCACTTCGAGTTTTGTTTCTTTTCGTCTTGGGCTTTTGTTCTTGCATATAAGCAGCCGGTACCCTCGAACTGCTTCACCCACCTGCTTATGTTATGCCGATGCGGTGGTTCTTTACGAAAATTCGTGCGAAAATGTCTTTGCACAACAGTTACCAAGGAGGTTTTGGCATATTCGAAAACTCAGTACGCTTTCTCCTGCATGGACGACATTTTGTTTAACAGCACCTCTAGCGGCGAGTTCGTCATTCGATAACGTTTCCCTGTTGCCAAATAAAACTTGTATAATTGTAGTTGCAGAATAAATTTGTTTCGGCTGAATAAATCCATTACGGCAGTCACACTGCGCTATTATTTTTGTCCCATTCAATATGAAACACCCTATATAATAACGAGAATCTACCTTTTAATGGAAGTATAACATTTTTAATAAAAAGGAAAATGGGGCTGTTAATGAGCGTTGTAAAACCATAAGTAAAAAAAATCACTTCTTTCCTCTATTTTGTTTTCTAAATTGTAAGGCTATTATTAATTTGAAAACTTTTAATTTCCCCAAATGCACGTTGAATCTAAACACTCCTTGTCTTGGGTAATATTAACCGCATTAGATATTTTCGTAAAGCAGCTTTCGCAAAAAACAATTTTGAGACGCCTTTGTTAAATATCAACACACAGTGAATGCCAGTGTTGCTGATAAGCAAAGAAAAAAAAACTTTTCTATTATAGTATAGCGAGCTCTGTCAAGAACTTTGCTATCAAAAAAGGATTGTTCGTTAAAAGTAGACATTAATAGACAATGTTTGTGAACCAACAAACTGTGCACTAAAATTCTGTTTTTATTAAGCTATGCTATGCTATCGGGAAATCGAGACTTATTTTGATTTTTCAATAACTATTTAAAATTCAGCATATTAATTCGACGTATTATAAGTTTTATTTTTAGAAATTGTACAAAATTTTGCTTGATTGATAGAACTATATGCGGCCGCCCTCGTGCGGTGCACACCTGCTAGGATCGGCCCTGGTGGAAGATTTTAGAAAACATTTTTATTGTATACATTTATTGTTACAATATTTAATAATCTTCTTTTTGAGGTATTTTGGAATTATTTAAAAAGAGTTCTAAAGAGTTTCAAATGCCTAAAACTCTTTTAATGGACATATTATCATTTTACTTGAAATAAATATACAAACAAACAAGCAAAAAAGACGCAGTAAATATTGATAGACAAAGAAATAGGACACTGATACCTGAATTGTTTTGTTTGGGTTCCGTTTATAGCATCTCAGTAAGCAATATTTTAAGTAAAATGAATAAATAGAGATGTTAATACTTTAATTAGAACAAATTACTGAGTAAAATAACTGATTTGAACCATATTTCAAAACATAAAAGAAAATTCTATTGAAATGTATCCGAAAACTAGTGTTTTCTGTGATAATATTCTTATAAAATTTGTAACTTTCTGTAGCACCCTCTTCTTTTGACATTCTATTCTTTTATAAGTAATTCTTTTCAAATCTTATTTTTGTAAATTGCTTAGTAAATATTTTGTGGTAAATATTATCTAAATAATTTGATAATTTTTTTTCATTTTAATTACAGCAATAAACAAAGGGAAGAAGACAATGGAGGTGTTTTTCATCTCTTATCCCTTGAGGACTTATGTTTGTGGTTAGTGATATATTTCTTTTACTTTTAATTAATAATTACTTTTTAATTTCTTTTTAAACGTAATAAGTAGTGGCAGACTTGGGTGGACTATTTCTATATACCAAGCAATATAGTATTTATTTCTGTATACTTACTATATTTCATGCATTGATATACTGATTTTTCATTATTAGTGTAGGATTAAACATAAAATAACAACAGAAATATTTTACAGACATTTATATTTCCATTTAAATCGATATATTTTATGTGTTATAGAATAATTAAAAGTTGATATTAAGAAAGAATTTTGTTCTAAAAAATCAGTACACAAGAACTAATTAAATGAATTTCTTAACTATCCACAGGTTTTTTTCTTCTGCTAACAGTATCATGTCAAGAATTTCCAGTAAGTAGATTTATTTCCTATTTTTTCCCGATACTTACTGAGAGATTTTATTTAAAATATAAAGAGGAAACATGATTGTCAATATTAAATTCGACACTCGTTTAGTAGTCAATATATTTTTTCTTAGTTTCGTTATTCAATGTTTAAACAGAGAATCACAATGCAAAATTTCTCTGTTGACTTTTCTATTTTATTAAGAACAGAATTAAACTCAACTCAAACTTAAAAAATTGAAAGATTAGAATGGTAATCATTCAAATATAATAAATCTAACATTGGTAACATTTTTCCCATGTGTGAAATCATATTTAAAAGTTAAACGCAAATAGGGGAATAATGTACATCATCCCCTAAATTAATTATTTGTTTATATAAAGACCCCAGAATTCTTTCAAAATATTTTTAAGGGAAATCCTTGGAATTAAAGATTTTCTTTAACTGTAATATGTATGGATGCATTTAACTTTTTTTCACAGAATATTTTATGCATTTTTATTTTAGTTTTTGATTACATTATACCAATCATCTGATTTTTTTTTTTCGTTATTTAAAACTTTGCATTAGCTTATAAGCACTGCCAATTAATTTATTCCAATGCTGAAATTACTTTTTTTTTATTAAAGTAATATCATTTTCATGAAAAGGTTTATGCATTTATTTCAAATACTCTCATGCAAATCTTTTACTTTGTCTTGCAAATAACACAAAATATAAAATTAAATCGCCTTTTTCTTTTCAGATTCTAAATTTTAACCCTTTACAATTGGCCAATATTTTTCACGAGGATTTGATGAGTGGTTTAACGATGGCCCTTTCAGAACTTCATCCAGTTTACCTTCATGTTACTCCAGAACAAGAGTTTTTTCAAGCCATTCATTCTACTTCAAGAGTTCCCCCTAATCCGACAAAAACTTCGTTGAAAAAGATTTTTCACCGAAATCCAATGATCAATGTACATCACAATAATAATCATGCACCTAATGCATCTCCTGATCTAAAACCACATTCATCCAATGCGTTTCCCCTTCGTAAAAATCCAGAAGCTGTTTCTTCAAATCCTCCTCTGTCCTACGGTTTTGTACCCCATATCCAAAAATCAAAGCAACCATCTGCGAAATTTGAAAATGAGCACGAGAACATACAATACTCTAATAACAGATACCAGAATAGTTTCTCAAATTCTAAATTACGGTCACCACAAAGCCCCAGACAACAAAAATTTGAACAGCACAACCAGGGACTGTCTCATGTTGTTTCCCAGATGAAAGAAATGAAAAGCAAACAAACAACATCATTCAGACCGCCAGTATTTCCTTTCCACAGCGGAGACATTCATTTAAACTCAGACCGCGAGCAAAATTCCAACGCTAGACCCAAAGATAAAAATATGTTTATCAATAACCAACACCGCAATGTTGAACGAGGGCAAGAAAGCATAAGACGACCTACTACTTTCGCTGGAAATACACGTAATTCTTTCAATAATGACCGGGATAGGTTTGCAGAAGTTTCAGAGAGACAAAACAATCACGAAACAGACAATTTGAAGTCATCTCATGGTGATAGACTTCATCTTCCCATGGTAAAAATCGCTTTAAATGTCAATGCACCAGAAGGATCTTCGATTTTGAATTTGAATGGCATTGATGAAAGTTTACAAGACAAACCCATTGTTTTCTTGCCAAATCCCCAAGAAGATACCAATTCGGATGAAGGGACAAGGAAAACGTATATGCTGTTCAAAGCACCAGTACTGGTAACAACGAAAAGGCCTTCCTCAGCTCCATTTACTGGTACTAGCTTCTTTAGAAACATTCCTCAGAGTGTTCCAAGACAAGAAACAAGCCAATATCCAGATTTTTTTAACCAAATTCCTCCCACTCAAAATGCCCATTCTACCACTAGTGCCTTGAATCCAGTGACTGCTACTTACGACGAGAATGGTAGATCTTTCCCATTTCGAAACGGTTCTAACATCAACATCGAAACATTCCACGATGCAGATCTTGGAGATGAAGATTTATTTAAATCTCATGGAAAATATTCTGATCAAAACTTACATTACAAAGAAGATCCGTATGGTGCCGTAACGGAAGTCTATTCTCAATACCTCTTTGAGCCCACTTCAGGAGTAACAGCGCTGGGCAACAAAAATACCTCATTTAATCCAGTTTCATCTTCATCGTCCGCATCTTATACTGTGCACCAAAACAATAATTATAAATCTCAACCGAAGAAATTAACGCCAAAGAAATCCAAAGCAAAAAAGACAAAATATGTGGAGGAGGAGTCGGATGGCCACAATGTTCCAGGTCTTCCAGGAGAGGATTATCCGACCTACAATAAGATCCCTTTAACTAATTTTAATTGCAAGAAATTTAAGCAACCAGGATTTTATGCCGATCTAGAAGCAGGATGTCAGGTAAGAAGAATCTTTTAATTATAACTCCACTTATGCAGAAAATCAGTTTTGATTTCATGTGATTACTTGAATTGATTGTTTTTTCCTTTATACATAAAATTTTTTATAGTATTTTGTCCTGTTTAGAACTTCAGAAACTTTTAAAGGGAAATTAGTCGAAGAATTCAAACACGAATCATGCATAGGACTGGTTAATATTTTTCATAACAAAATGCTACCTAAGAATATATAAATAAATCTGAAAAATAAGTTATTACACAACTTTTTTTTGTGGTAATATAAATATGCTAATTCTTTTTACTTTGTTTTTACTCAATAATTTATACAAACGAAATAATTTTTTTCATAAGAGACTGTCCAATATTACATATTTATTACCAGTACACTGTACATTAAGATAATATAGAGGACCACTTAAAATTTAGTGCATTTCTAAAGAAGATAAAATATACAATTGCTTAGTTGGAGAACGATTGTAAAATACTTTCTGTATCGATTGCAACTTTGAAAATAACTTACATTTGATGAAAATCTATTCAGGTTTCTGTTAAGAAATTATAAGGCCATTTGAGAAAAAATTAGCACATAATTCATTACATCAGAATCATTGTAAAAGGTATGATTTATGCTTATAAAAACATTACCTCATAAGCAAAAAGGTGCAGGTTTAATTGTATTATCTGCGCCTTTTTTGAAGATTTCGCGGGGAAAAGAATTATCTGCGTGTTAAGTGACAAAATTATTTTTATTTTTATGAGTGCTGGTAAATCTGAAAGAGAAATAGCTAGGTTAATGAAGTGTTCTAAAACTACCCTTCACTGTGTCCTAAGTAGAAATGATAGTTCAAGCAAAATAGAATGACTCTGAAGAAAAAATATTTCATTGAACAGAACGATCAACACATTTCTCGATTGTAAATTAAAAAACTTATAAAAGCGTGTTAAAAAGACCTTTCGATCAGTAGCGTAACGTACACCCCGCATTGCGGGGAGGCTCAGGATTCTAGGGGGTTCTAAGTCTGACTGACGCCCTTTGTAAGATCCGGCTTGGGGCCCAAAACCTGACTTTGCAGGGTGGGCCTAATATTCTCCTTTACGATGCTTTCGATTCAGGAAATTTCGAAACATTTCAGCAAAAATGCTTCACATATCACGGCTTGAAAGAGTCTTTAATCGAATTCTAATACAAAATTTATACAAATGCGAAAGAGAAAAAAAGAAATCAAAGTTGTTGAAACATTATTGAGAAGAAAGACTGAAAAGGACTAAAAATGCTATGCTTTGGAACAGTGAATGAAAACAAAATACCGTATTTATTCGAATCCAAGCCGCATCCCAAATTCTCACCAGGTTTTTGTGAAAAATGAAAACTAATTTAAAACGGTTTATCTGTATCCAATTTTACGAAATTAAAATAAATTTAAAACGAGAACTAATAAGAAATGAATAATTAGTTATTTCCAGTATTATAAACTCTCAAATACATGCATGAACCTGTAGTTGCTCTAATTGCCCCATCTAACGATTTTTTCCCCTTTGATTCGAAGCCACACCTGATTTTCAATAGCATTTACACTGGAAAAAAAGTGCGGCTTAGATTCGAGTAAATACGGTATATATTTTCTGATGAAAATAAGTTGAACCTTGACACCACCAAAGATTACAAACCTTTTTTGAAGGAGCCAAAATCATGCTTTAATCTACAAATGGGTGGAGGATCAACAGTATCGATTTAAGCTCATTTCGAGCCCTGGGCGCAAAAGATCTACGGCCCACCTTGGCACCGGCGGATCCAAGGAGAGGCTCATGGATCTCGTTAAGTTCAGCTTATTTGGGCCCTTCCAGGCCCCTGGGCACCTACCTCAAGCACCCAATGGATAAATCTGCACTGAGGATCAGTAATGGTTAAGGAATGCTTTATTCATCATGAATTGTGCAATTTACTGAGTGAATTTAGGGACACATGGGAACTGCCCTATATCCAGGGACGTCTTAAGACTCTCTTAGGCCCTGGGCCCGGAGAAGGTTTTTGTAGCCCAGAGCCCCTATGCAAAAATAGGCCCTACCTGAAATCTTTAAAAGTAGACAGTATACAGCATGCATTGTTAAATACTCCTTCAAACGGTCATTTGAAACAAATAAATGTGCACCACTCACAATCTCAAAATTCTTGGCACAAACTGGTTTGACCGAGTCATTCGACTAAATCAGTTGAAGGATTGTTTAAGGTACTAGGCCTAGACCTGGACATGGACAATGGTCATCTCATAGTAATACAGTCTTACTACTTCTGCTTACCACAGTTTTAGTCTTACCACAGTTTTAAATTCTCTGTTTTTCGGAGAATATGAACGTGAATAATAGTTGACTATAAAAATTATCCAGATCATGATCTTACTAAGACAGAGTCGAAAACGAAATGAGGCCCCCACCGAGGGTGAGGCCCTGGTCCAGTTGGCCTATGCCTTAAGACGTCCCTGCCTATATCAAACTATGGTATAAGCCTACTGAAATATCTAACTGGATATTTCGGTAGATATATGTATATTTCTTGCTTTATACATCTAAATCTACCAAAGAAATGAATAAAAAAAGAAAAAAGGCCATGGCCAAATCAGTGTCGAGACGTGCCCTATGGAAAATCTTTGAGATATATTATGTTATGCAAACATCTTTTCTCTGCCTATTAACTGTAAGTAGCTATTGTAAAGGAACAGTAAAATATTTCTAAAATTTAACTTCACCACCTGGTCATTTCGATGAAAAACTGTGTTTGAGATTATCAAAAAAAGGAAGACCAATATTACATTAACTTTTATACCCTTTTTTATTCTTATACATTGACAAATGGTCTGATAATTTGTTAACAGTGTATTTATTCCCCATTCATTTTTAATATTTTTGCCAACTTAAGGTGACTGACTTCGTTCTGATACGGGATCTTGAAAAAGTGTATAAATGGATACTTTTTCTTTTATATTTATTGGCAGTTGAATTAAAATATACATAAATAAAATAGTTTTTTTAAAATATAAATTACTAGAAAAAACTTATTTAAATGGAATTTTTTGGTAAAAAATAAAGCAAGAATGACATATTTCCAAAACTTCCTTTTTTATGAAACATGCCTTTATAATATTTTGCCTATATAACAGCTAGGATTTCTATACCGGGTTTGAACTAAAATATTTTAAAAATCCCCTTTACTTTCAAAATTATGAACAATTGAAATAAAAATGGGTGTTTTTTGTTAAAATTTCCCTACTTTGATGTAATAAAATATGAATAAATCTTCTTTTAAACTATATATTCCAAAAATTTTAATTTTTCTCTGCTTTAGAAGTCTTGGTTATATATAGGCAAAATGTTATTACTATAGAAGCATTTTTCCCCAAAAGAGAATGTCTTGAAAATATCATTCTTTCTAATTGGATTTGAATATTTTTTTTTCTCGTAAAAATATTCTTAAGGCAGTATTATATAAATATTCTAATTCAACTGACACTAAATATTAAAAAATATCTATTTATACGCTTTTTCAAAATACCAGTTCCAAAAGTAGGCAGTCACCTTAATCATTTATTGCATTATTCTGCATAACTGAAATTTAATTACCGTAAATCCGTATATAACGCGCATTCATACTTTCAAGGAAAAATCTTTGAGCCACCAGACTACTTTTGTTAGATTTTATTTTAAAGCTTCTACATCAAAATAACTTCGGTTTGCGATTTTGTACTTGTGTTATCTAAGATTTTATTAATTTTTTTGTTCTAAATTATTATTTTCTTTCGTCTCTGATCCCAACTAAAAATGATTTATATGTATTTATATGTGTGAAATCATACCCAGACTTACGCGATAATCACTCTCAGTCCTACATATTATGTAAGTTCGGGGTATCACTGTATACAGAGATTACATTACAAAATTCACAATCATGCATATCCTTTCTGTATTTCCTCAGGTATTCCACAACTGCGACACAGAATTACAAAAGCACAGCTTTCTTTGTCCCAATGGCACAGTGTTTCGACAAGAACTTTTTATTTGTGATTGGTGGTATAATGTCAAATGTGATGACTCTCCCGAGCATTTTCAACTCAACGATGGCCTCTACATTCATCCTTGAAATGACCTATACTGTATATCCTGCTGGTCAGGCTAAGAGATACAGTCAATTCACTCATTTGTATATGAAGAAATCTTCATTTATATCCAATTCATTATGAGTCTTATAAATAAACTTGAGGAGAAATATCTAACGTAATTCAAGTAATGGTAAGGAAGATACTTAGCAAATAATTATACTTGTTGAGCCAGTATTTTTTCTTATCAGAAGAAACAAGAATAATTTACATCTTTAATAAAATTGTTCTGACCAATTTTTAATTAAATTTCATTGTGTATTAAAACTGGATTCATAACGAACATACTATGCGTAGAAAGTAAATAAGGTATTCAAAAGCAATGAAGCAAAATAATGGGTATTTACATATTGTACTATCGATCAATTTCTTCCAATAAAAAGGTGTCGTCAAATGCGGCGATAGGTAGCCAATAGAGGAGAACAGTTTCCACGCATGCTCCAAAACAACAATAACATTTGGCGACGTCTTTTTATTTGGTGAAATTGGTATCCAACAATGAAATTATAATTCATAATTGCTACTCCTCTCTCTGATGCATTGGACGTTCAGTATGAATCCAACACTTAAACTTGTACAGAATTATAATCTTGATAATAATTTATAATGGGATATGCTGTAAGACAGTGGTCTTCAAACTTTGTCAATTCATGAAACCCTAAGAACTATAAGAAATTTTTGGGGAACCCCATACCCCCTCTTAGAAGAATGTATCTTAAAATAGTACTTAAAGGATAGACATGTTATAGGTATTTTATGTAATGACAATCAAGCAAAGTATTGTATTTAATTTTTTTAAATATAAGATTAATATAATTTATTCGTTAATAACATGTCACCTACCCTCCGTTATATTTAATGACTGAGATATATGTGCCTGCATTTTTTTACACAAACTGCACAATTTAACTCTCACGCATATAAAGAACTAAAAGTTGTTTGTAAGGTTGTCCGGCGCTGAATTTATTTTAAAATCCCTCCCCGTGGGATGTGGGACCTACGTTGTGAAACATGGCTTTTTAGATATTCATGGTCGTACAAACTCCATACAGAACATAAATATATTTTGCTTACCCATTTATTTTTGAATTTTTATTTTGACTCGTGGAGCCCTGGGTATGCCTCACAAAACCACAGAGTTTCACGGAACACAGTTTGAAGACCACTACTCTAAAATTTTTCAGGTTGTTTTCAGAAAAATCACGAAGATTATTGTTGAATTTAGATCTGTGAAATAATTGCATTCATACAATAAAATCATTCGCTACAATAAATCTGTGTATTTCATTTATTTACAATGTTTTCATAAGGTTCATAATATTTTAATTTGTTAATCACAAAATAAATAATTGCAAATAAAATCCAAATAAAATTTTTTTATGACAGTTCTGTAAGCAAAATTAAATTACGCACACACACACACACACACACACACATATATATATATATACAGTGTCGGCGCTAGACCGCGAGTGGACGTCGGCGAAATTAGGGTTCGCGAGGCCTCCTTTTTTCCCAATCAAGAAAACGTTAAATTACATAAAAGCCGAATTATAGTTAAACTAATGTATGAGTAAACGAGATTTATTGCTAATCAAATGATGACAAAAATTACACAAATAAAATTTTTTACAATTAAAAATTTTAATTTAATTTAAATAATTTTAAATAATTAAAAACTTTGCGAGGCCGTCGGTGGTCGCCGACGCCTAACGCCGCCACTGTATATATATATATATATATATATTTATATATACATATATATATTAACTATGCAGCATGATACGTATAATTTGAAAGGCCTTTCCTCACAAGTTGAAATTAGCAATGGCAGTAGAAAAAGCGCCAAATAACAATACCCCGAGAAGAAATTTCTTTTCGATTCAATTGTCTCTGGGGAATGTCTACAGGCCCACAGATAGACAGGTAAAATCATAAGCCACATAGTATCAACCCTCTACAGGGACTCCATAACTTATCATTTTAGTTAATGATAATAGACTTGTGCGCTCAAATTTATTTTTCTTTATGTTAATTATAGAAGAACAACAGAGAAATTCTGATATAATTTTCTCAATAATTTTTTAACGTTGTTTATAACTCTTCTTATCATTGTATGAAAAATCGGACACTTAAGTATTGTATCGCACACCAATTTCGTCAGATTAAAAGACGTCGCCGATTACTGCGATATACAGCCAAAAGTGGAAATCGTTCTCGTGCACGTTAGAGCACAGTAATAATAACGGTGACAGTATTTGGCGATCTTTTCTCTTGGCGAAATTGGTCGAGGGTATAATATGTGTTCGAGACTGAGGTACCGAAACAGTTTTTCGTGTTAAAAGAATTTTGCGTTTAAGGACGAAAAAAACATATATTCAACAAAATTAAGTTTATCAGAGTACCTTATATTTTCATAGAAATATATATTTGCATGTATCTCATAAAAATCAATGAAACTAAAACATTCACAAGAACTCAATAAAATGTAATAGAAAATGTTCAAGTTTTTTGAAAAACAAAACATTTATTTTTTTGGAAAGTAATCTGATTTTTTTTGTTTTTGCGTTGTCTTTTTTTTAGCATCAAATTGTTTGAGGTCGTCCATTTTGTTATTCATTTGACCACTGGAATGGGCTTCTAAATAACTGCGCATACTTTTCATGATGTTCCTCGTTTCGGATAACATGGGAACAGCAGCTGCTTTACTCATTTCATTTTCGGAATCTGCATCAAGGATATTTTTTGAGCTTTGAACAAACTCCGAAATGTTTTTGCTTGCCATAATTGGGGCTGTGTACGCATTATCATCATCTACTGCAATGAATTCTTCTGAAAGTGCAGTAGAACAGTCCAATCCCCTTGGGTTTTCTGTATATTGTTCATCTCCCCCCCCCCCCAAAGTCTTTTCGTGTTAAGCGAAATTACATAGTAGTTTGTTGAGATCATTGTATTATTTCGTGTTAACCAATATTTCGTGTTAAACGTATTTTACTGTAAAATTAACATAACTCTTATAACTTATGTAACATTTAATTACATCATGTTTAGTCATCACTCCCACACAGAATGTATTTTAATTTGCTACAGTAAAACTACAAAATCATTGCATTAATTTATTATTACATTAATTTATGTTATGTTTATATAATAATTACTACAGGTGCTTAAGACACATGCGTTTACAAATAATGTTTCACATTATGATCGAAATTCAAAACAGAGAGGGGACGCAAATATTTTTTCAAGATTTTCAATTATTTATAAGTAAAGAGTAAAAGAAAATCACATGCAAAAAGAGTTTTAAAATTAATTCCACAAATAGTTCTTCATTAAAGAGAAACCGAGATACCACAATAATAGATGGCGTCACCTAAAGCTTGAACATTACGGGAATTCCGCGAAAAAAGACCGAAGTTTGTGAACGGTTGAACAAACTAAACTTGTGCAATTGTGTGTGTTCGATCTACACGTTGTTTATATATGAAAAATGGGAACTTGGAACAAAAAAAAAAGTATCATTCCTTAATTTCTTAGTTAATTCTTTTGAAAACCTCTGAACCGCGCCAGAAGCTGACGCATTATTCAGATTTTATTCCATTTTGTGTACTGTGTGTGAGGTTTCAAATACATAATAAATACTCAATTTATTAAAAAAGATAAAAAAAAACTACTAAAAACTGAGAGCTGTCTAGATTCCAAGGACATTTTTCTTGGTTACCTCACTAAGTTCTGCTGATAGAGATATCTTGTACTACACAGCAATTACCAGTAGGGTAGCTAGGTATCCAAGAATCCTAGTCCAAAAAACAAAACAAAAAAAACTGAAGGCTCTATTATGGTTGGATTTTATTGAGTAAAAATACATAAATATTTTCAATATACAAAGCCACAAATTTTATTTACTGCTTTTTCTTGGAGTTGTTTGCGTTTAGACGCACCACTAGGCTTCTTTCTTTCATAATTTTAGTTTCTAATTCATCCAATACAATTCGTATGTGCAGAAGTATTTCCTGACTTTAAAAGGAAGCAGAAACGCAATGCTACGCTACAAAACGCCATTGGGGAATTCGTAGCAATTTATTTTTTCTGGAGAATCGAACTCATCCACCAGAGGGCTTAGAGTTACAAAATGGTCGACTGACATAGACAGAAAATGATGCAAAAAATATACATGACAAGAAACTACATTACAATATTATTGTAATTATTAGAAAAGAAAAACTGTGCAAAAGAGCAGGGGGGGGGGATTACTTCAGTGTGTTGCAGATGCGGCTAAGATTGCGAAATATTGAAACAGGAAACAAGCTAATTATGAATCATATTGTTGCTAAAAATGGAATGCAACTGGGAAGGAATTACTTCATGCGTAGGTTTTTTTAAGATGTAATGATTAGTATGGTAAGATTTTTCATGGAACTTCAAGTTTGTTTTCAAGAAACAGTTTATAGAAAAATCAAAAGGTTGAAAATAACATAAACTCTCTTTTCATTATCGCAAATTTGGCTTGCTTGGTGGACAGGGTTCGAGGGCCTCCCTAAGCTTGAGGACCCCGGTGCGCGGCACCGCCTAGCCCATTGGTAGCTACGCCACTGGTAATTACTCTTCAGTAGTATTCCACCTCTTCCAAATATTGTCTTTTAGTAACACAAGAATGTTTTGAGCCCGGCAATTTCTCAATAGGAAAAAATTAATGAAAGCAAAAAAAGCTTCTAAGGTTTTTAACTATGTGTAAAAACACAAATATTGCTCTTTAAAAATTAAAAACCTCGAAACATAACTGAACAGAAACGATTTTAGTAGTAAAAGTAAGAGTTAATAGCCATTTCACTGAACGAACCGATTATTCTCCCAAATATCTCTCTTTATATACAAAAAAAATTTCATGATGCTGTAAAAAATTTATTTCAAGGTTTTTTTTAAGGTGAAGTTAACAAAAGAAACTACATCTTTTTTACAGAATGGAGCAAACTCACAGTTTTGACAAATTTACATTTATGATAGGGAGGCTTTGCATGAACGTGCAAAAATAGTTAAACGTGACGATGTGTTACAAATTTTACAGCCAATTATGAAGAAAAAACCGTATGAACTACATAATACAAGGAAATTACAGTTTTACAATATGAGCTGTGATAGAGTTGCATAATTTGTACAATGGGAGTTGGTCCGCCATTAGGCAGATAAGGGAGGGGGCGGTACCTCCTTCCAGTTTTTAATTAAACTTTTAAGAATGGAAAAATGCTTTAAAATGATTGCTAAACTAATCACTCTCTCTAAACTGTCGAATATTGAGATTGTCAACTCTCAGAAAACTTCAAATATATTAAAAACTGATTGGTTATCAGACTCCCTTAACCTTTTCAATAGAATTTTTGCTATTCCTGGTGGGCGCAGTAGCTTAGTGGTTATGGTCACGAGTTCATGTCTGGAGTGTCATGGGCTCAAATCCTGTTGCCACTAAAGACCCTCCGTGTAGATGAGGTCATTCCTTCCAATTATGAGGTAGTTAGGAAAGAGGGATGCCAGCTCAGGTGTCATTCTCGTTACTCGACCGAGGTTGAACATTAGGAGGTTTGTGATCAATAGCCCTCTTGTTGCTTTATAGAGCGACACTAATCTCTCTCTTTCTTTTGCTAATCCTGCTCCAGGCACATAAATTACTTTAATAAACCCTGTAAAAATTTTCATTTATAGTTAATCTTTTATCTTCAAAATTTACATATCTAATATTGATTGAATTTTTTTCCTAATGGGAAATTTTAAGAGTGCAGTCCATTTGTACGTAGCTGCTTTAATTTCGGAAAGGACTTCCTTTCCAAATACAAAAATAACTTATTTTTGAGATCTGTGCATAATTCTCTGTTTTACGAATTTTTTATTCTGCTTATGTGATCCATTAGCACAGAGTAGTAATTACTTAACAATTCGATTAAAATTTTCCATTATATTCCATTACATTAAAACTGTTTAAATGTAATTTTATAGCAAAAACATGAAGAAAAATTACATTTTCAAAACATTCTCTTTTCATTGAAAATACTTCTATGTAATATTTTTTCTGTGTATATATAGTTAGGATTTTTCTTTACAGAGCCTGAATTAAGATTTTTGAAACATTCACATTATTTTTAGAGTTACTATTGAAATAACAACCAGGCTTCTTCATAAAAATTTCGCTACTTTATTAATATAAGTCCACTTCTAAATTATATCTTCTAAAAAGTCCAGTTGCGGTAGGGATTCTTGGGAGCTTCCCAAATCGAATAACAAAATCTAAACTTTCGTAACATCAAGAATTATTTTGAAGATTGTCGAATTTTAGATATCCATAATAATAATGTTTACGATAAATTTTACATCTCGCCATATTGACATCATTAGGAGTATTGTAAAGTTTTCATATGCAAGAGTATATTTTTTTAATTCTTGATTATTTTAGGGCCCCGGTGCATAGCATCCATTGACCACTCACTCCCTGCAGAAATTAGCTTTAAGAGCTTTCAGTCTGGTTGAAATGACAATTCTACAAATGTTTCACTCACTAAGAAAGTATACACCCCACAATAACCCCCTTTTTTCAGTCCCAAAATAGATTCCAATCGCCTCTCCCTGAAATAAACAGCTATCCTATTCATGTGTTTCCCCCACCCTCATCTCAAGGTCACTTGACCGTTTCATCTTGGAAACAAATTGTCAGAACTTCCTTCTTTCATTCCAAGGAAGAGGGTCCCCTCCCCAACAATGACGTGATCTCATGACGTAGTCTAGGGTTACTTTAATTCTCTTACCCCTCCCCCTTTCAAATAAAAAAAGCAGAATTAGTGTTTCTGAAGTGATTAAAATCATTATTCATGTAGCAAAATATTCTTTTTCATAAAATAAAGTATTCTTAATGTGTATTTAAGCAGTTTATGCTCAATTTTCTTCTAAAGTAATATTTTAAAAGTTTTGTACGTAGATTGCATACACGTGGCGCCATCTGCAGTCATTACAATAAAGCTTACCAAACATGGCGTCCGAGCATTTTGGAAGCAAAGATATATGTATTTTTCGTAATTTAAAAATTTTCTAGACCATTTCTGACATTTTTACATTTCAAGGTGGATTTATATGAGTAATTTACGTTCTCAACAAAAGTTTCATATCCAAATAATGTGATTTCATTAAGTTAAAGTACCCTGACCTTTTCAGTACATTTAGAAGTCCACCTTAAGTCAGGGAAAATAATATGAGCCAAAATTGATGATACACATAAAGAGAAGATATCATCAGCACACTCTGAGAAAGTTCCCCACATTTGGAGAATCTTTTTCGAAGCATTTTTACCTATTTCTTAAAGAAAATACAGTCAAAATGCACTCTCATCTAATCATTACCTTAGAATATGAGTTTGAAAGAGGATGATTTCCTGGTTTAACACTCCCCCTCCCCAAATATTGAGATTATTTTGTGCTCGTTTTAGTGTGCCTGAAGTGCATTTTTAGATATTTAATAAATATTTACGAATACTTGCAAAAATCAGAGTATCAATCAAACTCTAAGCTTTTTTTCCTCTCTTTTGAATGCATTTTATTCCATGAAAATAAATGCAACCTAGGTTTTTGGGGGGGGGGGGGGAGGAATCCATAGGATTAATATTATTCACAGAAATTCATGGTGGCATGTTTATGTTAACAAACAAGTTTCTGAACACTATTTCCATATCTACCGCACTCTATGCACTATGAATTATATTATATAGTAAACAGAAGAAGAAAAAAAAGAACAATTGAAAGAATTTTACATGATTATTAGAATATGTCATTAACATTAATAAGAATATGATTAAAGAATTTTTAAAAAACATTACAACATTGTTAAAATATTGTCATTTAGTCTTAATTAAAAATTAACTTTCTTATATTTAATATAAATAGATATAAAAAAATTAAAGAAAAAATAAAAAAATTGTGTTAGCACATTTCTTTAAACCATAGTGAACTTAACACCATACAATAAAAACTGAAGAAACAAAATACGTTAAAAATAAATTTTTGAAGCCTTGAGGAAGTAATTCTAAAATTTTTCTATTAAGTTAATATTGAAAAAGCATTTATTTTCCTCTTTTACCCTCAAATAAGCACACGTTTAATTAGCCTACATATAATTAAATAACATTTTGATCGCTATAAAAGTAATTGAGCTAATAGTTTAATTTTTCAACACATTTTGATTTAAGCAGTTTTTTAACATATACCTAATGAAAAGTATTACAATATCTATTTTTATAGACAAGCGGAACAAATGTTTAAATATAATTTTATTTTCACAATTGCATGAAAAACTAGGTGTCAATTATTTTTCAAAATGTTACTTTTTATTGTACATTTGTATGCTTTTTAAAAATAAAAGTAAACCTAATACAAATCATAAAATAAAAACAAAAAAGTTGTTTCAACATGTTACATAAATGGTATTTTTTATACAGTAGTTATTATTTAAAACAAGATATTTAAAAATACAAAGCTAAAATTTTTATTTGAAATTACTAATAAAGAAAAAAATATTACTAACAATTAAAATTTTCTAAAAGTATGTAATATTCTTCTCATTAGAAAAAAAGAGTCTTTCAATGACCAATGATATTTTCATGGTATTGCACATTTTCAATAGAATGTTTAAAACAAGCAAAAATAATAGCCTTACTGCATTAAAAATAACACACAGAAAGAAAATTACATAAATATATCTCAATCTTTTCCAAATAAACATCACAATGAAATTCCATATCAGGCTGCAAGCAATACATTTTGAAAAATCGATAAGAAGAAAAATAATTTCTTATCCAAATTGGGGCAACAGCCTTTGTGTGTTGATCTAAATCTCAGAAAACCATCAACCACACAAAGTTACTTGAAATTCCAAAATCACAAAATATAAAAGCTTGGAAACCGGGTTGACTTTGAAGTGTGGCAATGTATTAAATGTAGTTGTGTATCTATTTCAATTGCTTCCATTTTTTCAAAATTTAATAAATTTTAAAAATTAGTGCACTAATATATAAATTGATCAAATAAAATGTACATATGAAAGACTTTTTTAAAAAAAAATCAATAAACAGATTTTTTAAAGAAAAATTGTAAATTTTTTAACTTTTAAATTAGTTTTTTATGATAATCTTCATCACTGCTGGCTTGACAGCTCCAGGTGGGCCCTGGCATTTTCCAGAACATTTTTCCCAGCAGTTCTTTTTGTTGCCAGCTCCATATCCTAATGGTCTTGAAATTAATGTTAATGCAGTTCAGCCATCAGTCTTGGTCGTCCTCTAGATCTAATACCCATAGGTTTATGTTTGAAGATCTTATATGTTGGGCTAGTAGTATCCAAGTGGCAAATTTGCAGTGCAAATCTAATTCTACTTAACTTGATGACTTCTATTACATCAATGTCCTTATAATTTTTGTAAATTTCAGTATTTGTTATTATTTTATAAAAATCACCCTCTTTAATTACATTAAAAATGGTTTTTAAGATCTTTCTCTCAATATCAGTGGATTAAATGGCAATATTGCAGTGCCTGTTTATCCACCGGGCATTTGGGGCCCAGATAAGCTGGACTTTACCAGATTTTCTGGTTATAAATTTTGATCCTCCAATGCCAAAGAGGCTTCTAGATCTTCTACGCCCTAGGCCCAAAATGAATTTAAATCGGCACTGCAATGTTGGCCTCTTCTTTCTTTGAGAGGGTTCACGTCTCAGAAGCATAGGTCAGGGCTGGAAGTATAATAGTTCTATTTAAAGTAATTTTATATCTCTCTTCATATATGATGATCTAAAGGTTTGAAGAATGTTTAAGCATCTATTTGTTGACAGCATTCGCTTTTTAACTTCAACATTGATATTATTATCTGTGTTAATTATAGAATCAAGGTAACAAAAAGTATTGTACTGTTTCAAATCTAAATGTATCAACTTCAAAAAATGGCTGAATTGTGCTGCCTTTAGTAGAAACATATATTTATTTTTTCTACATGTATATTATGATAATCTTAGTTATTTTAAATTTTGTAGCTAAAACTCTTTTAAAAGAATTAATTAGATAGAATATATTTTCACACAGGCATACTGCCAAATTTAATTATAAATTTTGAAACATATGTATAATTTATTTTCTTTTAGAAAAAATAAATATTTCAGATACCTAATAATATGCAAAAGAAGTGCTAGTCATTGTTATGGTATAAGTGAATATTATAAGAATCAGAAAAAAATAATTTTCTTGAAAAATAGATGAAAAAAATTAGATCAAAACATTTAATAAAAATATTTATTTATCACACACAAAAAAAGCACTTTAGCACTTTTTTATAGCGCACTTTGCTTTTCAAATGCTGAATACAGCATTAATTTTTTTTATGCAATAAAGAATTACTAAAAATTCTTATTGAATACAAATAAATCACAAACTTAAAATGCAAGCCCACTGTTTTGTTATTTTCTATGAATTTATAATAACATTATGAAATTATATATAATAAATTAAGAGCTGATATTTTTCCTAATTCATATTTATTTCAAAAATGACATACATATTAACAGATAAATGAAACATATAAACATATATTTCAAAAAACCATTTTCAGATTTTCAAATACACTCTTTGGCAAAAAAAAAGGGGGTGGGGTGGAGTCTTGTTTTATTGTGGAGCCAAATTCAATTACACTTTTTTTTCTATATGATATTCTATAATTAATATACAATATGCAAATATATAGAATTAAATTTTCACAAGGAAGATTACTATTAACTTCTATAAAAGTATACATTTGTACAAAATAAGCAACAATTCTGGATTTTCATTATGAATATTGCAATTTTTTGAGACAACATATAACATCACAACAACATTGTTGAACCATTTACAGCCACTCCGATGATTTCATATTTGTTTGCACAGTCAGAATTATGAAAATTCTGGAAAACTAAGGTATATGTGGGTAGGTTACAGCTTGAAAATACTTGATCTAAATATTTAAAACTTTAATAACAAGACTACATTTTTTAAAAACCTGCACACATTTTTTATCTATGACATATCAAATATTAATCCCTTAACTGCCATGGGCATATATGTATGCCTCGCTTAGTGAGAGTGTTAACTGTCCTGCACGTCTAATCCAAAGTGGAATTCTTTGCATTGTGCTGCTGTCAGTAAAAATATAACAAATGCTTTGAATTGCAATAAAATGAAGTTTTAGAGAAGGTTTTACTAATCCATGCCTTTTTATACAATACACCACTACGTGTCTGTGTGAAAAACAGTGGCACTGGGAAGTGAATCGGGTAACTATTTCTTGGCAGTTAAAGGGTTAAAAGTTAAAATCAGCAATAAGAAAGGGGAAAGATAATTGAAACAAAAGATGAAGGATTTAAGTTGAGAAAGATATGAACAGAATAATAGCCTAAATTTCAAAGCAGACATTTTTATACCAGACAATATTACAGGTTTCCTGCAAAATTCTTTTAGATCTAAGAGATTTTCTATTAAAAATTACTGGTGAAACATTACCACTGGCATAGCTGGTTCTAAATGGGCCCTTTATCAAAAATCTTTCGGGACCCCTTTTCAGACATGCGAGTCTTATTAGTGTGACTGTAATTATACATACAGGGTCCTGTATCATTGATACGGTGGTGTTTACGCCCCTGAGCATTACTTACCTTGGCAAATTTAGTTTGTAAATGGGTTTGAACCAAAATTTCAGGTAATTTAACTAACAAAACTTGTGGTTCTAGGTACTTTACCTTTTTGTTTTTACATTTTTCTAAAATTATTCTTATATATTTTATACGATCTTTTAAATATTTTAATTGTTCTTCCATTTTCCACAATATAAATGGTATTGAACTTTCAAAAGAATCTGAAACATTAATTCTAGTTTTGTCAGCAGATTTCAATATCAATTGTGAATTATCACAATAGATTAAATCCTCAGACTCATTAGAAGCAGTTTGCCTCATGTCATTTGTAAAATTTGAAACAAGATGAGGTGATTCAGATACTTCTGACATGGGTTGATAATCAATATCATCAAACTGCTGTTCTACTGGTTCTTCAGAAAAAGAAGGACAATTATCATCATTCGAAGTTTTAGAACATTCACTTGCACTATTGCTAGGTGACTGAAGCACAAAATGTTGCTCACTATCATCGGACATTTCATAGTCATCTAATATTGGAGGAGAGCTTTCAGGTACTATTTCTGAAATTTGATGACAGGAATCTTGCATCTGGGATTCATGAGAATTTCCCCCATTACTGTTAGATAACATTTTAACATGATTAGAAGATTTTATACAAACAGATGTTTCACATTCAGCAACAGATGGCATGTCACCATTCTCAGGAGCTGATGATGGAAGAATATTATGAATAAAATTTGTGTTGACCTTTGATTTCTTTATCTGCTTTTTACGCAAGACTGTCTTATGATCATGCGATTGGCAATAAATTTTGTAAGATTGATAATCCTGTACATAATTTGGCAGTCTAAACAAATTGACAGACAAATCCTTTATTTTATTCTCTGATTTAAAAGCATTTTTTAAAGGAGAGATAGAAACATTATAAATCTGGGATGGAAGTTTATGTAGAGCTACTGAACACTTTTTCAAATTGTAAACATTTTTCAATTTCTCCCAATTTTCTTCCCCTGTTGCCTCTTTCATTAAATTATTTATATCATTGTTTCCTCCATTCCTTAAATGGGTTTCACTTACTCTTGAAGCACTAATTCCCATATACTTCAACATACCTATTTGTTTGCTTGTGGAGCTTTCGGTAGTCCCATGTTTAAAGCTCTTTGAATAATTTACATCAGTATGAAGCAATTTCACATCATTACTATTCAGTGTTTTATTATTTGCAACAGGACCTTTTCTTGAATCTAAAATATTCAAAAATTGTTCTTTATCACATATTGGTATTTGGCATTTATCTTCTTCCATAGCTGGAAGCTTTTTCCGCTTTGAATTTTTCGGCAAAAACATTTTTAAATCTGATAAAGGACTATGCAACTCATCCGATTCATTATTTTCAATGGAGTTTTGTTCATCAATGAAATTATAACTATGATGTACCTTTTTATTAAGAGTAAAAAATTTTACTTTAACATTACCAAATTTACACAATATTGGCTTTCTCAGGGTTTTCTTTTTCTTTCCTTGAGATGATTTGGTACCATTTTTTTGATGCTGTTTAATTTTTGCCTTTTCATGATTACCAGCTTTTTTATTATTTTTAACATGTGACTGATCTGTTCCATTACCTAAAACAGAAACTCTGTCACCACTTTTACAAGATATAAGCTCTGGTCTAGTTGTTTTTAGTTTTTTGCAATGATGTGATTCAACAGTGTTATCTGTTCTTTGTGCGAGAAGATTTTTCTTAAGGAAGCCTCCATTAGGTTCAGTAACACAGATATCTGAAGCTTTATTTTCTTGTGATGTGTTAGTGAAAACTTTATTTTTGCTATCAAAAAAATTACTATGTAAGTGAGCTAACTGACTAGTTCTTTGGCTCAATGATTCAAATTTACAAGTTTCAGAAATTGAATCTAATGTAATATATTCATCATTTTTAGTAGAATATGTATTATCTTCTGTTATACCCGAATCCTGTCTAACAGAATGTTTAGTTTCTATATTTGAACCTGATATATTTATTGGATTGACTGTTTCCGTTAAAGATGCACCAATAAGAGAATCAGTTTTATGGATGATTTGATACTTCTTAACAGTAAAAAACAATCTACATTTTTTAAAAATATTTTTAGATGTGACATCAGGTGGACTATCTGCCATATTATAAAACAGCAAAGGTTCAAGAATAGAATCTTCACCTAATTCTGATAAAAGAATTCCGCATTCTGCACAGTTATAGCTTTGAGATTCACATGTTTTAGAGTGCTCAGAGCATAAATTAATATCAGAAAAACACAAGAGGCATAATGGACACTGATAAAACTGTTCTTTTATCTTTTTTTGAATATGCAATGCACTTTGCTCAAACTGAGAAAAAGAAATATTACATTCTCCACAAAGATGAGATATTACTTGAACTGAAGATCTGTTGGAAAATCCTTCGTCATACAAAAAAACTGTATTGTTCACGTAATAACTTTTTGGTTGGTTCTGCATCAACAATCTGACACAGACAAAACACAAGTAAGTTGAATCATTAATATGCTTAAGTAAGTGTTTTGTAAAAGATATTTGAGTTGAATTTTGCAGTCCACAAATGTTACAAAGAGACATAATATATCTTGATTTCCAGGACGACAGTGTCACAAGCAATTGCTCAATATAAGAGATAAATTAGAAATCGACATAGAGTACAAATTTGGATGTTTCATAAGTTTTTAACAAGATGCTCCCCTAAGGATTCACTATAAAGAACTTCAGACAAAAAAAAGGAATGAAATTAGTAAATTTTTTCCATAACTTATACCTTGGTCGTATTCTCTCAGAAAAAATCTTATGACGTTCAAATTAATAGTGCGTATTTAGAAAATCTAGCAACTCTATCAAAAGTCGTTGCAGAAAGAATGGCTCTTCCCGAAGAGGAGAGGGGAAAACAACAGGAGGATGACACAATTTTTTTTTATTTATCCTACGCCCGTTTTTGAGCAGTGGATCCAGACAGCGCTTAACATACTTATGTTAGCGTCATCTGTTATGTAATATGGAAAGTAAAATAAGATTGTGAATAGTCCAACACTATTATTGTATTGCTGTATTAGTCGAATGAATTTTGCTGAAGTTCTTATTGCATTTTATTTACATTTTGGATAATTTTTACTTTTGATTTCTTGTTGTTTTTTGCTTTATTTTATTAATTGTTTTATAATCTTACTTGTTATTTTAATTTTCAATTATCAACTTTTTTATACTTATTGTTTTCTTAAATGGAGACTGAAATGAATGTTCATATCAGAGACTTAATCTGCTCATTTTGTGATATAGTCTTCACTCGCCCTTCCTGTTTGAAAAGGCATTTAAAAAATGTTCATGCTCACCAACAGTGTGGTTTAAATGGAGGGATTTTGAAGGAATTCAATACTTTCAGTGGTATATATTGTTGCATTTTAAAATTTAGTTTATAAATTTACACTGTAATAGTTTGAATTTGATACATTTATGTATAAATGTTTTCTATTAAAGTTTGCGTAATTTTATATTTATAAATGTAAACCTTCTTTTAATTAACATTATAGAATTTGTTACATGGAAAGAAGAAGAAGAAAACAAGACCATGTCAAAATATGTTAGACAGCGAGGAAGTAAAACACTTAAAAATGGAGACATAGTGATGAGTTTTCACTGTTGTCGAAGTGGGACATACAAACCAAAAGGGAAAGGTCTCAAGAGTTTAAAGTCACAAGGCTCTGCTAAAATTGGAATTAGTTGCCCAGCAATAATAAAAGTTAGACAGAGTACTGAAAATGTAGTTGTGCAATATTTCCCGAAGCATAAAAATCATGAAAATCAGTTAGAGCACTTAAGGTTATCAGAGTCTGTTAGGGCAGCTATTGCTGGTATAGTATTTCATTTATATAGTTTCATTATTCTTAGTTTTATTATTAGTTACTATTGTTAGTTTTGTTTATTTATTTTTCAGGAAGATTAAGAGAAGGTGTTAGTGAAAAAAAAATTCTGCAAGATATTAGAGAAGAAATTACCGTTGACAGTGGCAGAAAGATGCTTATTAAAAAAAAGGATATCCATAATATTAAAAGGGACTTCAATATTAATGGTTATATTAAAAGGCATGAAGTTGATGCAGTGAGTGTCAAGTTACATACACATAATGAAGAAATTTATGTAAATCAAAATATTTTAAAAGAAACATTCAATGTTTTACCATGTAGCTCCAAATCTGCTAATAATGAAAGTCATGAATCTAAAAAAAGAAAAATTGAAAGCATTCTTGCTCTTATTGATGAATGTGAGCTTACACTAGAAGAAGAAAGTAAAATTCATAGGAACCTAGATAGTATATTAAATATTTACTATAATAGAAAGAAACACTATAATAAAAGAATTTAAATGATGGAATCCTCAACTATAAATATAAAAAAGATTAAAAAACAACCGTGATATTTCTCTACACAAAGAAAAAGATGCACTGCTGGTACACTAAAAAATCCAACTACTGAAAAAGCAAACAACTGTTAAATTCACAAGAAATTATTTCCATCAATACAGATTTTAATCATACTTATATATAGTATTCAAAATAAATAATTCTTAACAGGAGGCTCCTGTTCTCCATTCAGTTAATAAATAAGATTAATTTATTTTCATTTTTGTGGTTCTTTATTCTTTCTAGTCATTCACATTTAACTACTGGCTTAAATATGCAATTAAAATATGATATCCTGGTGATTATATTTGATTTCAATATATTGTAATGTGTGTGTTGAAAAAAAATAGCTTAACATGATACGATATAAAAACTGAAGAAACAAAATACATTAAAAATAAATTAATTAAAGAGTTGACTTTTTTCTATTGAGTTAATATTGAAAAAGTATTTATTTTCCTCTTTTATTCCCTAATAAGCCCACACACAATTAGCCCACATATAATTTAAAAACATTTTGATCCCTATAAAAGTAATTGAGCTAATAGTTAAATTGTGAACACATTTTGATTTAAACAGTTTCATAATATATACCTAATGAAAAGTGTTACAATATCTGTTTTTATAGACAAGTGGGACAAATGTTTTGATATAATTTTACTTTTTCAATTACATAAAAAACTAGTTGTCAATTATTTTGAAAATGTTACTTTTTATTTTTTTAAATTTTTTAGTCTTTTAAAGTTATTTATGTTTCATAGATTATTGCAAAGAAAAGTTAGCATGGATTTGAAAATCTATTCCCTTGTTGGTTTTTAATAATTTTTCTAAAAAAACCAAACTTTTTTTAAATAGTAACTTAAGCATTTCTTAAAAAAATAACTAGATCTCAGCTTTAAATCCATACTTAATTTTATGGACTAGTTCTACTTTGTAAACAACAACATTGAGTGGAACCCTCACTTACTTCTGGTGTAATGTTACTATAGGAAAACATTCGAAATTCAACTGAGTTTTTCAAAGTTCTATTGCAAGTTTTTGAAACTTTTTTTCAAAGAAATGGAAAGAAGATGATTTGTAGATTTCACATTTGAAATTTTATACTATTTCTTTCAGTATCTTTTCTAAAATACCTTTTTAATTTTTAGCTCACTTAGAGCAAGGTTGCCACAATTGCTTGTTTATCGCGTTTTTTGGCGACTTTTTGGAATGTGTAACTAGTGTAATGTGTACTAAGTAATTAGTGTTAGTTTGCGTATTGGATTTTTTTTATCGTTTATAATTTGTGTTATCGTATCATAAGATTTGTTATAATAATTGTATTTGTGTATTTGAATTGTTTGTTTCTTTCTTGGTTACGAAAATGAAAAATAATTAAATACTTTGGAAATTTTTTTAATTATTTGTTTTTGTTGTAAATGTTATATTCATTAAGATATTGCATGTACTTGCCGCCATTTTTTTTTTACATATCACATTTTTTATAGTTATTGGAATAAATTTCTTCCTATTTATTTGAAGAAGAGTAATTATAACTATGTGTAAAATACTTTTTATTATTTATAATTGTTACTTTTTGACTAATTTAAGATTAATTAGTGTATTTAATTTCTGATATGTGTGTACGTATTCCCTTTGTAACATCTACTGACAAAGGTTTCCATTGTCAAATTATTGAATTTGATGAAAATTACTGGAATTTGCGAAAACCACTTCTTGATCGCTTTTTCCAAACATATGTTTTGCCAGAAATTTTGAATTAATTTCTGTGTTTTGTATATTTGGTAATTATTAGAAAATAAATCATGTTATTTTATCTATTTTCATATAAAAAGTCATTTTTGCTTTTCTTGAAAATATATTTTAATATTATTAGGATATCCAGATTTTTAGCATTGTTCATTATTTTATTTTACATTGTATGGAAATATTTGTTTGGTTTACATATGTTATATTTTTAAAAATATTTATTACTTAGCATGTGTTTGAAAATGCTGCTATCCTTGAACAATGTTTCAGCTTCATATATGTATGAATTATATATTTTAATAAATTTCTTATGTTATATGCAATTCATTGTGTTAAAAAAATAAAATTCATTTTTATCAAAGGATAAATCTTTTAATAACTAATCAAAAACTTTAATGTTAACTAACTCTAATATTATGTAATTATTTAAAGATTTTTCTACAAATTTAAATTGTATTTTAAAACAATCGATAGTAGTCATATAAAAATCACACTATTTTTAAAATTATATGTAATTCAATAAGTAAAAAGTACATTTAAGACAAAGGATAATTTAACTGAATTTCTAAAAACTATTTTATGCCTTTTCTCTTATGTGATATTTTCCCTTAATATTGTGTAATAATTACTACAAATCATAAATAAAATTTTTTTTTAAACAAATTTCTTTAATTTGCCAATTTTTCAATGGTTTGGAATCATTACTACATTATAGAATATTATTGCCTTTACTTTTAATATGTTGGAATCAAGTCATAAAACAAAGAAAACTTGTATAATAATGTATGTTTATTGAAATGAAAAATTTAATTTAAATTCAAAGTTGCCTACAAGAAGAGAATTAAATTAAGAACTTATGGTAACATTGTTATTAATCATAATATATACACTTGTAAAGGAAAAAATACTTTCATATTAACCAATCTATGTACACTAGCTGTTATTTTCTAATATTTACATAAATTTTGCTGTTTGTGAAAATACATTTCAGAGTATTACTAATAGACAGATATCTAGATTAATATATTCATTATTTTATTTGGTTTACAAATGAGATGGAATTTTCAATTTAGATTTAAATAAATATTTTATGCAACAATATTTTTAAAAATATTTATTACTTTCTATGTTTAAAATGCTGCTAACAAATTCCAATGCACTTGAGATGCATTTAAAAAAGAAAATAACATGAAGTTTTTTTTAAAAAAGAAAAAGGTTTCTTTTATAAAATTTAAACATCAGTAAAGAAAATAGTACATTATAAATAAGTAACTTGCACTAAGCAAGAATTAACTGAGTAACACATGAAAAATAATGAATTTGGCCAAAAACTTTAGAAATGCTCCTATAAGAGCGTTGTCGAAATTTCACAAATCTGCTTTATCCAACAGATGTCGTTGTTTGCAACTCGGATGACGTCATAAAGGTGAAGCTTGTAATCTAGTAACCTATCGTTACTATAACAACGGGGTGTGGTCTAGAAATGACTGACAGATGTAGTCAGTATGAGAGCGCATGCACTCATTGAAGAACCAGATCGAAGAGAGGAAAAACTTGTCAGCAAACGGGGGGGGGGGGGGTAAAGAATGTGAAAGACAGTTTTCTACAAATCGTTTCAATGTTTGAATAGGGTTCTATCACACACACACTGCCGCACAAATGCGGGTGTGGAGACATTTTTTTTTGAAAGTCGTGCTAGTGGATCGGTATCAAATGTGTCACTTCTAAGTATATATAGTTCTTGATTCTACTCGGAAATACATTTTTCCGCAGAAATGATGAGGCTAATCGGTCTAGATTTGTCGGAAAACATAGGATATATTTGCTTAATTTGGGTGTAATTATTATGTGTGTCATGATAACTGTAACTGTGTATGTGAACTGAACTGAACTATTGTAACTGTATTGTGATTTCTGTTTGAGTTTTGAAAAAGAGCGTGGAAAAATTCAGAAAGTGGTTGAGTGATTTCTGAATTGGTGAGATCATTTCTCATTAAGTTTTTTTTTCTTTTTTTGAAAGTTATTTAGTATAACTTTTCATCTAACTTTGGAGAATTTTTTCTTAATTTTAGAACTTACACAAATTAGTGTATTAATTCAAAATAGAGTGTTGGAATAGGGTAGAAAAAAATGGGTGATTTTTCTCACCCAGAAAATAAAATGGAGGTGGAGTACTGATTTACCATTAAATAAATATACAAGGGGTGATCAAATGAAAAGGTACAAAACGACACGGTGGGTACAAATATAGACTTTATTCAAAATATACACCATAGGCCTGAGCACAACGATCCCACTGATGAACAAGCCGCAGGATTCCTTGTTCCCAGAATTCCTGTGGCTGTGACGAGACCCAGTCCTTCACAGTGTCCTTGAGTACGTCGTCCGAGTTGAAGCGCTTTCCTTTCAGGTGTTTCTTCAGTGGACCAAACACATGGAAATCGCAGGGTGACATGTCCGGACTGTAGGACGGATGGTCCAACGTCTCCCATTGGAACTTGTCCAGTTCCATTTGTGTGACTCTGGAGACGTGTGGACGCGCGTTATCATGGAGCAGAACCACACCCTCCGTGAGCAGCCCCGGTCTTTTATTCTTGATGGACCTGCGTAGGCGTCGGAGTGTCTCACAGTACACATCGGAGTTAATGCTTTTTCTGTGCTCGGGTAATTCTGTGCTCGCATCATTTGGACGCTGCTTTTTATAAGAGCCTTTGCTCTCTCCTGCGCATGCGGGCACCCGCGCATGATCCGATCCCAGTCAGAGTCTCCAATGGCATCCCGAGATGTCTCGCTACATTCTCCCTTGGCGGAATATGCAAATATTTAACTGTTTCATTTTTATGTCGTTTCGTACCTTTTCATTTGATCACCCCTTGTAGATGCAATTTAACTGATATGGAATTGTTGGCCAGGTTTGAGAGAGGAAAGGTTGGATTTAAATACGAGCCCGAATATTACAATTTTCTTAAAATCGGAAAATAACTTTCAGAGTGGTAATCCGCTTAAATTAAAAGAAATAATAATGAAAGCTTTCACAATTAAGAAAAGTATTCAGAGTATAAGCAAAACAAGAAATTCAGAAATCATAATCAAAACAAATAGCTGCGTGACCGCCAAAGAAGCATTAAAAATTAAAGAAATTAATGGTTTTAAAATAAGTTCTAGATTATCCTTTATTGGCCTAAGTAGTAGTTACATTTTGCAGGAAATTGACACGGAATACACAATAGATGACATAAAACTGGAAATAGAAAATAACAATTACGCAATTTTGGACATTCAACGGTTCACCAAAAAAAAAAAACGGAATCTGGATTCAAACCTATCAAAACAATTAAAGTAACCCAAATAGGATGCACGATCCCCGAAAGAGTATCAATAGGGTTTGAAATGTTTAGAATTAGCCTTTTTTTCGAAAAACCTAAACAATGCACTAAGTGTTGGAAATTAGGTCACATAAATAAATATTGTAGAAGCTCAATTAAATGCCGTGTATGCTCACTAAACCACTCTGAAAACGAGTGTAAAGAAATAAATACAAAAAAATGTAGCTGTTGTGGAGAAAAGCACGAAGCTAACGATAAAAGTTGTAAAAAAATATCAAGAGGAAGTCGAAATCTTAAAAATTAAAAATAAGCAACAAATCTCGAGAAACGAAGCAGTCGAAAAGTTCTATAAAGAAAAAAACCCCTCATTCTCGGTCATAACTTATAATAAGCAAACTGAGAAGATAGAAACTATAGAAAAAAAGTTTCAAAAATTAAAATTGGAAGAAAATAACATCATATTTGAAAAGAAATTAGAACAAATTGTACTTGTACAACGTTTTACGGCAGAACTAAACGCGATGGTAACTCAAATAAATTTAAAATTTTCATCCTTGATGAACACAATGGAATCTTCGTTAAAAAAAAAAATTACATCCAATATAACAGTTTCACAAGATGACGACTTTCGAATTAATAGAAAAATAAATGAAAAATCAAAAAGACTAAAGAACATATCAGAAAAGAGAGAAAATAATTTAGAAAGTATAGTAGAACAAAATAAAATTTAGATAAATATACAAAATTTCTTATATTCTCAAACAATAAAAATCAATATTAATCGGCTTTCTTTTTTTAACATTTAAACTAGTTCGTAGAATTGCACATTCCCCCCCCCCCCCATTTAAATCATGAATATAATCCATTGGAACGCACGTGGAATCAAAAACAAAAGATCAGATATTCTATTCACGCCAATTTTTCAAAAAGCAAGCATCTTAATAATCCAAGAAACTTGGCTACACCCAAATCATAATTTCACACTTCCCAATAAGAATATATTCCGAATTGATTGAGAAATCAGAAGAGGAGGAGGATTAATGATAGTTTTAAACAAAGATATTAGCGCAATAAAAATATTCTCAGAAATTAGCGAAGACTTAGAAATTTTAATAGTCAGAATTCAGATAGATATAGTTCCTATCACAATTTTTAATATTTACATCCCACCAGGTAACTTTATTGACGACAGTTTATCAAAAAAAAAGCATCATATATAGATAATCATAGTTTGATATTGGGAGATTTCAACGTATCTCATGAAATATGGGGTTCAAAAAATTTAAATGCGCCTGGGAAGAAAATTTTTGATTGGATTATTGAAAATGACTTAATATTATTAAACGATAAAAGCCCAACTTATCTCCATTCAACGGGAATTTTTACATCTATAGATCTTTCATTATCATCTATAAATTTAAATTATGATATGTCGTGGTCCACAAGTACCGATAATTTTGGAAGTGTGTGTGTGTGTGACCATTTCCCTATTATTATTAATTACAAAAGAACAAACAGCTCAACAACAAATAATTTTTGACAAAAAACAAATTGGAACAAATTTATTAATCTTATTCAATAAAAGCTAAATTTAAATGAAAATATAAATATAGATATTATAGAAGAAATTAGAAAAGCCCAAATCTCTTATCTGAGGAATCAGAAATAAAACAGATCAGTTCAAGTGCTCCATGGGGGACAGCAGCATGCGGGTATTTAAGAGCAAAAAAAAGAAGAAAATTCCTTAAGAAAGCAAGAAAATACTTTAAAGAAGAAGACTGGATAAAATATAAAGAAATAAGTGCAAAACTTAAGCGAACTATCAGAACCTGTAAAGAACATCTCTTCTCCTAAAATTATTTTTAAAATAATCCGGATAATCAAAAATAGAACAAATTCGTACTATTCTTCATTTAACATTATTGAGAATAATGGAATCATACTAACAAACGAACAATCCCAAGCAAATTGTTTTTTAAAATATTACGCAAAACAAAACAATGATAGTATCCAAAATATTTTTATTCCGGACAATAGCCAAGATATTAATAAACCGTTCTCTTTAAAAGAATTAAAAATAGCGATATCTCATAAAAAAACAGCAGTCCAGGGCATGATAAAATTTCTCTCCAAACAATCAACCACCTCCCCATCAAAACAATAAATTTTCTCTTGAAATCCTTTAATGACAGTTGGTCTTCTAGTCAAATTCCAAAAGATTGGACTCACGCAATAATTTTACCATTCATAAAACCTCACAAAAATCCCAAGGAAATAGCGTCATATCGCCCAATTTCACTTACCTCAGTAGTTGCCAAATTAATAGAAAGAATGATCCTACACAGACTGTTAGATTTCAGCTTTCAAAATAAAATTTTTCACGTAAATCATCATGGTTTTTTTTACCCTCACAGAAGCAGTATTAATACGGTTCTTCAACTACAACATGATATTACACTGGCTAGAAAACGTAAGGAATATTTTATTCTAGTAGCATTTGATATTAAAGCAGCATATGACTCAGTGTGGCCAAGTGGTCTAGTTTCTATATTAAAAAAAGATGGATATTCAGGTAAATTGCTACGATGGGTTCAAAATTTCTTACATCAAGGAACAATTCAAATTAAATGGCGGAACAATTTTTCGAAAATCAGCAAAAACAATTATGGTGTACCTCAGGGTTGCATCTTGAGCCCTTTCCTATTTATGATTTATATGGCAGACATTTTTTGAAATTCAACACGACAGCCCTCTTCTGGTCTATGCAGACGACATATTCTTATATAATAGCGGCACAAATTGGAACAAAACACAATAGACGAATTACAAGTATCTTTAAACAATATTTCAGCCTGGTGTAAAAAATTAAATTTTTCCACCTCTCTAGAAAAAAGCAGTTTAATCAACTTTTCCAGAAAAAGAAGCACAATACCTCCTATACTTAAAATATGTGATAAACCTATTCCTAAAGTAAAGTGTCTTAAAATCCTAGGCATAATCTTCGACCCCAATATCACTTGGAAAAAACATATTATTTACCTCCGACAGAAAGGTTTTAAATATTTAAATACAATCAAAGCATTTGTACAAACTTTGCACATACGTCGAAGGCTCAGGAATAATTTTTAAATACGAAATAACGATTCAACGAATTTTTACCAATGCATTGCGACTCCTTTATTCAAACTCGAACGAACAACAACTACACAGAGAGAAGAAACAAAAAACAAAGTACACAAAAAGGGGGGTTGTTCCATTTCTCCGTACAAGAGGGGTGAGGTGAAAAGGGATGACGCAATGGTCCGTAACATCCCACCCCACGTTGAAATAACAAATTTCAACCATACATCAATATAGAAGTGGTCTGTTACAAATTATCAATAAACACAATTTTTTACAATATACAAAGCTAAATAATTCAAAATATGCACAAATATCAAAATAACAAATACAAATACAATAAATATCAAAAATAATAAGCAAGAAAAATATACAATTATACAGAGGATATTAAATTTGCTACAGGCAGAATTGCGATGCTATTGATAGACCTTTTCAAAATTTTATCTTTTATTTTTACTTTCACGACACGTACCAGGCCATCTGAACCAGGTATGACTTCCGTGATTCTGCCTAAGCACCATTTGCACGTAGGCATATTATCTTCTTTTAATAACACTAGTGTTCCTACATTATCATTGTTTTGTTTAACTAACCATTTTGTTCTTTGCTGTAGGTTAGAAAGATAATCTCGATGCCATTTGACCCAAATAATTTGTACCATTTTTGTCAACCTTTGCCACTTATCCAATCTATTTATCTCTAAATTAATCGAACTAGGCTCAGGAATAGCATTTAAAGGTCTTCCAATTAAGAAATGACCAGGTTTGAGGCCTTCACAATCATCCGGGTTATTAGACAATGGACAGATAGGGCGCGAGTTTAAAATTGCCTCTACTTGATTCATGACAGTACTAAATTCCTCAAATGTTAGCTTGGCATCTCCAACAACTCTTTTAAAATGATATTTTTAAAGGATTTGACTCCCGCCTCCCAGAGCCCTCCAAAGTTAGGTGCTCTGGGAGGAGAAAAGTTCCAATTATAATATTCTCTGATGCATAATATGTTGCCAACTCTTCATTTGGGTTACATACCATCTGGTACAAGCTTTTTAGCTCTCGTTGAGCCCCAACAAACGTTTTAGCATTGTCTGTGAAAAGTGTTTTGCTAATTCCACGTCGAGCAAAGAACCTTTTTAACGTGGCTATAAAGGCGCCAGTCGTTAAATCCGTAATAATTTCAAAATGAGTGGCTCGGGTAACAAAACAAACAAAAATGGTTACATATATTTTATGATAAACACCCTTTCGTTGCCACTTATATTTAATACAGAAGGGCCCTAGAAAGTCGATCCCACAGCAATTAAAGACAAAACCCTGGTTTACACGTTCACTTGGAAGTGAACCCATCAATTGCTCACAAAGTTTAGGTTTAATTTTGAAGCAAGTAACACATTCGTGAGTAATTTTACGAGCTAGAGATCTGCCATTTAGAATCCAGAATTTCTGCAGAACAAAGGATAAAAGTGCCTGAGGGCCAACATGCAAGTTTTTTATGTGATAGTACAACATAATTAATTTGGAAAATTTATGAGTATGAGGTAGAACAATTGGAAATTTACAGCTAAATGACCATATTGGAATTTACCAATCTTCCCCCAACTCTGAGAAGACCTTTTCCATCCAAGAAAACATTTAAAAATTTTAACTTGCTTGTCGTAGGAATTTCCTTACCTGCAGCCAAACATTTAATTTCTTCAAAAAAACTCTCCTTTTGTACTGGTTTAATTAAAGCAGCTGTAGCTCTTTCCAGCTCTTGATTTGTGAAAACACCAGACTGTTTAGAAGCAGGATACTTACAATTGAAATAGAACCTGAAAATATAACTCACAATCCGAACAAGTTTAGTAAAACTATTTGTAATATTTAAACAATTATCAAGGAATACAGATGGACCTGCATGAGTGATGAATGAGTATACAATATTAGGGTTTTTAAGTTCTTCGAAAAAGTTGTCGTCTTTCTGCGAAACGGCAGAGTCTGAGTTCAAAGTTTTGTCCTTCAAAAAGGAAGGACCTGTCCACCAAAGTTCGTCTTGAAGCTGCAACTTAGTTGCACCTCTTGAAATCAAATCAGCTGGGTTCTTCTTGGTTTTTACATGGTGCCAGGAAAAGGTTTGAGTCAATTCTTGAATTAAAGAAACTCGGTTTGCCACAAAGACTTTTAGAAGGTGTGGTTGCATTTGGATCCAGTCCAAAACAACTTTCGAGTCCGAAAAAAGATGAACTTCATCAAATTCTAAATCAATAATTTTAATAATCTTTGAGGTCAATTTCGACAACAATGTCGCAGCAAGCAGTTAGAGCCTAGGTATTGACAAAGTCTTGAGTGGGGCGACGCGGGTTTTGCTGCAGAGTAATCTTATCTGAGTTTCATTGGCATTCTCAGATTTTACGTATAGGCATCCACCATAAGCTTGGGCTGATGCATCGGCAAATCCAATAAGGTGAACTGCAACAGAATCTTTCAGTAAAATTCACCGAGGTATTTTCAAATCCTTCAATTGATGCAGCTCGGCCACGTATCTCTGGAAGTTTTCAATTTCTTGACGAGGCAAGTTTTGATCCCAGTCAATTTTTAATAGCCAAATTTTTTGAATCATCATTTTGGCCTTTATGATTATCGGTTGAAGCAGTCCTAGGGGATCGTACAATTTGGAGATAAATGACAAGACGGTTCTTTTAGTAATAGTCACTGGAACCTCTTGCAAATTCATCTGATACATGAAAGTGTCCTCTCTAGGTCTCCACGACAATCCCAAGGTCTTTACTAACTCCTCATTTTCATTGAAGAGGAACTCCTTGTTTTCCGTGGGCACGTCTTTCCACAATTCCAATCTGCGAATAGCAGTAGCTTTTGACTGCCACAGTTCAATGTCATTGTCTTTCATGGGCATCTCGACGCAAAAACGTCCGTTAGTGTCCCTCGCCATAGTTTTCAAAAAATGTTCATCGCATTTCTTAAGTTCATCACTAACAAATTTGGTGGGTACAATTTCTTCTATTTCCCAGAATGATTTTAAAGTATCATTTAAAGTTTCAAAGTCTTTTGTGATTAAACCACAATGCAATGAGCCACTTGAGAACCTCGAGGTGTTACCACTAATTATATAGCCAAATTCAGTATTTTGTAAGATCAAATTACCATTATCTAATTTGTATTTACCATCTCTCAAAATATCAAAGAAAATATCTGCTGATAATAAGGCATCGATAGAATTACTAGTATTAAAAGTGGGGTCGGCTAGATGTACATTGCTTGGAAACACAATATGTGAAATATCAAAGGAATTAACAGGTATCATATTAGTAATTTTGGGTACAACATGAAAATCCACAACACGTTAATATGATCCAGAACCATTTGAAATTACTCCTTTGATTTTTGATTTTATATTAACATTCGAACCACCCAAACCAGAGACCGACATATCAGTTTTTAATTTACGCAAATTCAAGAAATCTGCCGTGCTCGACCTCAATAGAGAAACTTGCGACCCGCTGTCTGCGAGGACGCGTAAAGGAACTTTTTCCCCAACAGAATTTTCAACATAAATTATACAAGTCGATAAAATAATATCATTTTTATGTTTCTGGGAAGCGGAAACACTCATGTTCACTCCCGAAACCTGACCTTGAACAATGTTGCTTTGAGCACTCGGAAAATTAAAAGAATTCCTATCAGTTTTATTTTGATTATTTGTTATACTAGAATTTTGAAAACAAATTGGTTCGATGACGTCATCTTGGTGCCTGGTGTCTGGTTGGGATGACTCAAAGTTTTGCATCTCCTGATTTTTTACATTAACAAAATGTAACAACTGATTGTGGTTCTTTTTGCAAAAACAAATATGCTTAGATCCACATTGTGATACCTTATGGTTTGGTTTCAAGCATTTTAAACATAAATTCTAAGATTTAACAATATTATACCTCTCTCTAACAGGCATATTTTTAAATTTATCACAGTTATACAGGTCATGGTTCAAAGAACAAAGTTTACATTTTTTGTCAACATTTGCATGTGTATGCAATATGAAACTTTTGTGACGTGGAGAGTCTTTAAAATTTTGTTTATCTTTTGTTCCTGCGGATGGCAGGTTTTCTAAAAATAAACAACGTTTATTCAAAAAAGCCAAAAAATCATCCCACTTAGGAATGTCTGTACTCTCCAAGGTCATTTCGAAAAGACGCTTTGTCTCAGTATTCAAAACCTGCATAACTAATTGTATCAACAACAATTCTGAAAATGTATTATGCTCAATTTTTGGCAATTTTAATGCTCTCAAATGTTTAGTACAAGTATCAACCAAATTTCTTAACTCAACATTTGAATCACCTCTAAATTTTTCATATTTCAACATCAACAAAGCATTTATATGTTTGTTTATTATTAGTCTTTTGTTTTCAAACCTCTGCTCTAGAGCCAGAAACAACGAACCATATGTGTCATCCACAGTTTGGACATGTTTTGCAATTCCTATTAAACACGATTGTAAATATTGCAATTTTTGTTTATCATTTAAACCACAGTTTTCAATTATTTCTTTGAATTGCTCTTTAAAAATAAACCATGTTTCTATGTCCCCATTAAACTGTGGAAGCGATAATTCTGGTAATCTAAAGCATGGTTTGATAACATTAGACACAGCATTTGAACCAGTTTCATTATTATTTTTACTATATTTTAAATTCAAGGATTTAAGTCTTACCTCGAGTTTCTCAATGTGTTCATTGCAGGTGGTAATTTTTCCATCGAAATTTTTAAATTCTATATCTGATAAAGTGAAAATTTTTTCATTAACTGATTCATATTTTGCATTAAGTCTATCAAATTGACTTAATTTGAAAGATAACACTTCTTTGTCATCTTCAACGAAAGTGTCCACAAATGCGATAAATCCACTCAACTGTTTTTCGATGTCGGAGAACTTCCTTTCGAGAATTTTAACGCCTTTCGCCATGACGCATTCAAAGCAGTGAAACCAACGAAAATATTTCTTAAATATCTTCTAAATCCACAGGTTCTGGCGATTTAATAACACTCCGCAAGGCGGATCATTTTTTATGTACAAACTTTGCACATACGTCGAAGGCTCAGGAATAATTTTTAAATACGAAATAACGATTCAACGAATTTTTACCAATGCATTGCGACTCCTTTATTCAAACTCGAACGAACAACAACTACACAGAGAGAAGAAACAAAAAAACAAAGTACACAAAAAGGGGGTTGTTCCATTTCTCCGTACAAGAGGGGTGAGGTGAGAAAGGATGACGCAATGGTCCGTAACAGCATTATCGTTCCCTAAAATAAGAACAAGAACTGATACTCTTTTAAATTTTATTAATGCCACAATCCGTTCTATTTTTGACTATGGAAGTCAACTTTTTTCCTTTTCAAGCAATAGCAATAGACAAAAACTAGAACCCCAATTTACAATGCTGCATTAACGTTTAGCCTTAGGTCTCCCAAGAAACACTCCGATATAGACGTATTAAGAGCGGAATCTATGAAAGGCAGTATCAATAATCAACATAATTTCCTTTGTCAAAAATTTATTATTAAACAAATAGCATTAAAAGACTGGTCCCCAAATGCAAGGTTATTTTGGAATATAAATAATAATTTTTATAGATATAGAGAAAAAGAAATCAGTATTTTTCAAAAGTCAATCAACCTGCTCCAAAGAACTATGTATTTCTAAAGTAGATTTTCTTCGGTGGACCCCTCCTCCTCCAATCTATGAAAATCACAAAATAAACATCTATACTCATGAACTGCCTTTTCAAAACAGAGATCTTCCAGATATCATAGTGCAAAATATGTTTAATGATTATATCCAGTCAAACTTTAATAACAGTATTATTATTGCAACAGATGGTTCTAAAAATACTAATCAAACATCAATAAGAAATCCCCAAGAAAAAAGTTAGACAAAATTACATTCTGAAAGAAATGATTTCCATTTTTACAGCGGAAGCTATCGCCATATGGACTGCTTTAAAAAATTGGTTTCAGAAACGGAAAACTATGTCATTCTGACGGACAGCTTATCAGTTCTAAAAAGTATCCTTAATATTAATAGAAAATCCAGTACGTTAATATTAAATTTAAATTCAACGTTACACGAGTGTCTCCAAATAGCTTAATCAATTACATTCATTTGGGTACCAGCTCACAAGGGAATAGAAATTAATGAAGAAGTAGATAAATTAGCTAAAGCCTCTCCAGATCCTTGGAATATTATTCCTTGGATTACTTGGGAAGATCTACATACATTTTTCAAAAATCAACACAAAAGCGAAAACGAAGAAATATGGAAAAAGAGCAAGAGACATAAAAATTATAGTTATATTTCTCATCTTAAAAAATGGAATAGACAGGCAGCAAAAAATAGAAATACAGAAGTTTTAATTAATTAACTTTCGGGCAAAAAAATTACCGTTAAATGATATTTATTTTCTTTTTAAACAAACAGATTCTCCATTGTGTTCAGATTGTCATGTACCAGAAACTAGTGAACATTTTATTTTAACCTGCAACAAATATGAATCGCAACTTAAAATATTGAAAAATTTTATCTCTAATCATAGTGAATAGTCTTATTCATCAATAGCGAATTGTGATACAATAGAGCATATTCAAAAAGTCGAAGAATTTTTAAAAACAACCAATAGATTCTAAAATACCAAGTAATAGATTCTAAATACTCTAGTTTCCCCAACCATAGTTGAAGCATAAGTTAACAAAGCTTACAGTTGTACAATATAATCAAGACCTATCCTTGCATCCTATTTGAAGAAAATAATTTAAATAATCATTTCGGAGTATAAGGTGCTAGCCAGGGCTCCAGATGTACAGTGGTATCACTGTACTGAACTAACTGTATATATGATTGCTTGTGTTGTTGCTGTTGTGAGATGACGTTGTCACCTCATGCATAATAAAATATTATAACCAAGAACTGTTTGATCGCTTCGAATGAAAATGTTCTGAAGAACATTTGGAACTTAACAAACGTAACATGGTGACAGGAGTGGAAGCGTAGATCGGATTGAAAAGATATCCACGTGCGTTATGGAAGCCTTCTGACCCCCTGCTCCGCTGCAATTTTTTCGCTAGGAAATGTGAAAGAAAAATGGCGAAAATGAAGGCAAGAACTGGAGAATTACCTGCTTGCAACAGAAAAAGATGATCGAACAGATAAAATTAAAATTGCAATCCTGTTGAACTTATTGGGCAGTGAAGGTCTTGAAATATACAACACCTTCAAGTTAGAATCGAAAGCGAATTTTTCGGAGGTTCTTCAAAAATTTGAAGAATACAGCTCACCACGACAGAATGTTGTGTATGAGCGTTATAAATTTTTTTCATGTGTACAACTGGAGGGCCAAACCATTGAGACATATGTCACTCAGCTAAAGACTCTAGCATCCACGTGCGAGTTTGCAGGCCAAGAAAATGGATTGATTCGTGACCTCATCGTCCTGGGAATTAAAGACAGTGGGTTACAAGAACGACTCCTGCGAGAAAATAACCTCAGTGTTGAAAAAGCGATTGAAATCGTCCGGGCAGCTGAAGCGAGCCGGGAACAAATCCGAAATATGAAGAACGATACAGCCACAATAAACTTCGTGAAGGAGAATCAGAACAAGCCTAAAACCCAATACAACTGCAAAAAGTGTGGACGAAAACACAAGCCTCGAGAGTGTCCAGCGTTCGGGAAAATTTGTGCTAAGTGCAAGAAGAAAAACCATTTTGCTGCTAAATGTTTCCAGAGCACAAAGAACATTCATGAAATGAACGTTCCTGAAAATGAACTGGTTTATATAGATTCTGTGAATGAAAATGAAACTAAATGTGCAATGAAAAATAGTACAGACTCTAATGTTAAGAATGTAGAAATGGTAAGTGAAACTTGGTATAAAAATGTTTCATTAGATGTATATAATAAGTGTTTTGATGTCAATTTTAAACTGGATACTGGAGCTGAAGTAAATATTTTGCCACTGTATATTTTGAGTACGTTAAAAGTTAATCCAAAACTTAGTAAAACTAATATATCTCTAACTACATATGGTAATTTTAATTTAAAGCCAAATGGTTCCCTTATAATTAATTACACTACTGATAAACTCAAAAATATTCCTTTGCCTTTCTATGTAGTAAATGTAAAATCCAAACCAATATTAGGGTTAAGAGGTTGTAAGGAATTAAAACTTATTGAAAGAATTGATGCTATGAATGTACGAGTAGTATAAGTAAAAATGAGTTGATTAAGCAATATAAAGATGTCTTTACTGGGGTTAGGGAATTTCCAAATGAACCATATCACATTACTTTAAAAGATAATGATACCATAATTTTGTATATGGACGTAAAGTTGTTGTACAGAGTGACCATAAGCCCTTAATGGCAATTGTTAAGAAACCTATACATAAAATATCTTCTAGAATGCAAAGAATGATTTTAAAATGATTAAAATATGATTTTGAAATAGATTATGTACCAGGTAATCAAATGTTTCTCGCTGATACTTTATCACGAGCATTTCCTGCTAGTGAAACAGTAGGGGATGATCCTGAAATGCTAAATATTGTGCATACTATTTCAAAACATTTACCCATGAGTGAAAAGAGACGTGTACAATTTAAAAAAGAAACTGAATTAGATCCAGAATTACAAATAGTTGTTAAATATATCAAAGAGGGCCGGCCTAAATCTTACAAAAATGTAGACAATAGTGTAAAAACATATTATAGAATTAAAAATAACATCTATATTCAAGAAGGGTTGTTATTTAGCAATGAAAAACTAACTGTACCTTATAGTTTGAGAAAAGAAATGCTACAATTAATTCATGAGGCTCACTTTGGGATAGAGAAATGTAAGAAAGGAGCCAGAGAAATAATGTATGGATGGCCAGGGATGAACTCTGACATAGAAACATTAGTATCACAATGTGTAATATGTGAAAATTTTTAAAAAGCTAATAGTAAAGAGCCATTAAAACCTCATACAGTTTCCTATAGACCCTTTGAAAAGATAGGAGTAGATATAATGGATTTGGGTAATACACAAGTTATCTAGTTGTAATAGACTATTATTCAAAATGGATTGAAATTGCTGAACTTGTAAATAAGAGTGCAGTTGAGGTAATAATTAAACTTAAAACAATTTTCTCTAGATTTGGTGTTCCAAATATTGTAGTATCAGATAATATACCATTTAATAGTTATATTTATAAAAAGTTTGCAAATGATTGGGATTTTAATTATGCATTCATTAGTCCTCATTACTCCCCAAGTAATGGAATGGTTGAAAAAGCAGTAGGAATTTCTAAAAGCATTATGAAAAAGGCAAGGGAAGATAAACGAGATTATTTAGTAGGTTTAATGGAGTATAGAAACACCCTAATATCAGGTCTTGACCTATCTCCAGCTCAAATGATGTTTAATCGTAGATTAAAAACAAAATTACCAATCTCGAATAAATTGTTAAATGCTGAGTTATTTAATAACATTCGAGAAAAGTTAATAAAAAGGCAAAACGTTCAAAAGATACAATATGATAAGACTGCTCATCCATTACCTGAACTTGAGCCAGAAGATAATGTCAGAATACTAAATTTTAAAAACAAGACTTGGGAACCGGCTAAAATAGTTTCAAAGCATAAATTACAACCTAGGTCATATTTTGTTAAAAATCAGTCTGGAAATAATTTAAGACGTAATAAAAAACATATAAGAACATCAAACACACCCTTTAATATAGAAACAGATCCCAATGACATAAGTACTTTCAATTCTGATTCAGAAGTAATTGTAAATCCTCAAAATATACAGAACTATAACGAGTCAGATTGTAATGTCCAAAGAAGAAGTAACCGTGTTTGTAAGCCACCATCTTATTTGAATGACTATGTTATGTGATTAATAACTTAAGGGGGGGGGATGTCATGATAACTGCAACTGTGTATGTGAACTGAATTGAACTATTATAACTGTATATATGATTGCTTGTGTTGTTGCTGTTGTGAGATGACCCAAGAACTGTTTGATCGTTTCGAATGAAAATGTTCTGAAGAACATTCGGAACTTAACAAACGTAACAATGTGAGCTTTTTCCATTCATTTTTCTGAAAAATAATTGGGTGTAATGCACCTGATATTTTGTCATATGGATTATTGTATTTCAGGGTAGGCCTTTGAGTGCAACATTTTTGAGGGAATTTTGTTGTAGAATTTTCCTGTTTCCTCGTTTCGAATGACATTTATCCCTTTTTGTGGAAATTCGTATTGTAGCTTAGAAATCATGTAATTCATTTAAACTTTTCAGTAAAATCATCGTTATAAGGCTCCAAATTTTTAGGAAAAAATGTTCAACATTGTCTCTTGACAAGTACGTCTACGTTGTCTTAGGTATAATAAACAATGCCCATAAAATTAAGAATGGAAAGGGGTTTTTAATTTTTTGAAGAAGGATTTGGTAGATCTTCATTTGAAATTTAGAAGAAGTATTTTTTTTCCGAATTTTAAGGGATATTTTTTTAATTTATTTATCTTTGCACGATCTAATTTTTTTTTTTTTTTGCTTGATAGAAATAAGCGAAATTTTAATTAGTTTCTCTTTTTGCTCATATCTCTTACATACGTATTGTATTTAAAATTGCCATAGAAGGATGCTTATCATGAAAATAAAGTTTCGATTTGAATATTTAAAAAGAAAATGTCATTTTTCTTAGAAAATATTCACTAGAGCACTTAGAAAATATTCACTAGAGCACTTTTTTGTCAGTCCTTTTTTAACAGCATTACATTCCTTGTTTTACAAATTAATGCTATTCCCAATCAGGGGCATAGTTACCGCATATCAATGATACGGGGCCCCAAGCTTTGAGGGCGGGCACCCAAACGTGTAAGCAAAAAATCGCAGGGGTGGCCTTAGAGAGTGAAGTTTTGTTATGTCTAGCAAATGAGGGGAACTCGAAAAAATATACAGCTAGCGCAGATGCGTTTTTTCCCTCCTCATTGTAGTATAATCTACGTTTTGTTAATGTAATTGAATGACTAATTAGGATAATCACTGCTTATATGTCGATAATCCGACTGCAATGTAAAACGAAAGTGTTTCAGAATAGCACCGGATTCGAACTTAATTCTAACATCAATGTGAGGTGAGTAATTTTTAAATTATTCTCTTGTTCATTGGTTGGGTTGAAATATTGTTTGTTTTAAAAGTATTATTTTTGATATTAGTTGCCTTAAAATAAGATTTTTGAAAATCTAAATGATAATGTCGAAAATATATGCTTCCATTGCAATTTTGGCGTCGGTAAGATTTACATGAATATCCTTTATTGTTATTCGGTTTTTGTTTTAAGTTTAATAATTTGAGAAATGAAAAATTTAGTAATAATAAGAAATTTGAAATAGTATGCATCATAATTTTAATGATTTTTAAATTTTGTTTGATTTAAAAAATTATATGTTTAAGATTCTGTAACTGAATGCTGAGTATTCTAATAAACAAGAAACATCTATACATCTATACATATAAATAAAATTGAAGTGTCTGTTTGTAATTTCAAATTAGCAGCTTTTTACTTAATGCACTAAAAGTATATACGGTACTCATAACAAAAAACCAATTTTTAAAATTTTTGTCTGTCTGTCTGTCTGTTTGTTCCGGCTAATCTCGGAAACGGCTGGTGCGATTTAAAAATTCTTTCACTAATGGAAAGATACATTAACGGGGAGTAACATAGGCTATATTTTATTCCCGTATTCTTACGGGAACGGAAACTATACGGGTGAACGTGAAACTGAATGCCAAGATGAACGCCAAGCTGAGCTAATGAAGTCGTTGTTTTGGTTACTGGCGACCGATGCTCTTCATGAGACATAACAGTGTTACACGCACATCATAATTCGCTGACACGTGCCATAATTTTTTTTTTATGATAGTTATCTCACTATTCAGTTAAGTAGAGCATCGGCTGTTTCGAATGCACTTTTAAAAATAATAAATCAAGGCTTCATAAGCAAAAAGCAATGCAAGAAACAAAAAATTGATAAGTTTTAATCCTTTCTCTTTTTTTATTTACATTTTAGTCACATTTAAACAAAAGTTATTATTTGCTTAATATTTATATTGTAATCGAAGAATAATAATTTTCAAGGTATCTTTCATTTTTCTACCTCTTTGTTTTTCTTAATTCAAATTGTTCTTAATTTCTTAATTGTGAGTTTTTTTCATTCGTTATATTTAAGCTTTTTTAAACTTTAACAGCTGAACTTCAAGTATAATAATTAGAAATCAATGTTAAACATTGTTAGGTTTTTATTCATGAAAATATTTCAGATTTTGATAAATTACTCTTAGGTTATTTTATTTAGTTAACTGCGTAGGTAGTTGTTTCTAAAATAATTCAAATTGTTCTTAATTTCTTAATTGTGAGTTTTTTTAATTCGTTATATTTAAGCTGTTTTAAACTTTAACAGCTGAACTTTAAGTATAATAATTAGAAATCGATGTTAAACATTGTTAGGTTTTTATTCATGAAAATATTTCAGATTTTGATAAAAAACATAGCATTTATGATGATGTTCACAATCTCAATATAAAAGAAGATTCGTGGTTGTGTGAAAGATCCATTTTAGCACCTATAAACGACCAGGTTACTGCGCTTAATCAGCGCATGTTAAATAAGCTTCCTGGTGAATCACAAACATACCTTTCCATCAATACAGTTTGCAATCCGGATGAAACGGTTAGTTATCCAACAGAATTTTTAAACAGTATAATTGTGCCTGGTCTACCTCCTCACAAGCTAGAACTTAAGATTGGCGTTCCCATCATACTACTCCGCAATTTAAACCCACCAAAACTTTGCAATGGTACTAGGTTGCGAGTAGTGTCATTGCAAAGAAACGTTATAGAAGGTCGTATAATATCCGGATGCGGAAAAGGTAACATAGTACTTATACCACGAATTCCCATAATACCATCGAATTTCCCGTTTGAATTCAAAAGACTACAATTCCCTGTAAGTGTCAGCTTTGCTATGACAATTAACAAGTCACAAGGGCAAACGTTAAGCAAAGTTGACATAGATTTAACTAAGAGTTGCTTTTCACATGGCCAACTATACGTGGCATGTTCACGTGCGAGGAATGCCACTGGCGTTTTTGTTTTAGCTCAAGAAAATCGTACACCAAATATTGTATATAAAGAGATTTTTCAATAAATTTAATACTGGTATATAGAGAGGATGTTCAATAAATTTATACGAAAAAAACCACACAAAAATTAACAAAAAAACAAAGAAAATAAAAAAAATAAAACAATAAACACCAAAAAGCAGAAAGAACACAAAAATATAAAAACAAAACATTGATTCACAAAGTAAAAAAATGACATTAAACTCTCTCTCTCTATATATATAAAGCGTGTATGTATTTCTTAACGTGGAATACAGAATTATTAAGTTTTCGTAAGATCTGTGAATTGAACAAAACACTTTTTTGTAAATTTCTACGTGAACGAAGTCGCGGGTAACAGCTAGTTTATAATAAAATTCCATTTCTAAGAATACTTTACTTTTATTTGTGTAAGGACTTCTTATAGAAAATTAAAGTTTGCTTTTTGCCGCATTCTGATGGATATTTGTTGTATTTTTTAAAAAATTTGACATCAGAAATAATTGTTGATAATTGGAAATTTGAGAATCAATTTGATTTCAGTAAGCTGCGGGCCACTTTGTTGTTGACATTCACCAATTTAAGCGATAATATTTTGATATAGTTACCTTGATTTTCAACTTTGGTTCTGTGGTTGCCATACTTATTGCATTCATTAAAATTTATTATTTTATTTATTTATTATAATTATTAATTTTTTTTGTAAATTTCTTCTTCTTTTTAATTTAATTTTTTTTAATTATTTATTATTTGTCTTGTGCATTACTTTATTATTTATAATTATTATCATAGTATATTACAATTAATATTTTATTGGTTTATTCTTCTGGCGATATCGATATTTATTTCAGACGATTTTAGTCCGATTTTTTCACAAACATGAACAGTTCCATACTTTGCGTTGTCTAGATAGTATATGTCGTCTTTTGTCGTTTTTTCGAACATATTGGTGAGTAATATTAAGTAAACCGCTTTAAACTTTTATGTACGAAAAGGATTGTCGAATACGCACTTTCTGTCTACTTCGTTTTCTAAGAATTCTAATTTTTATAAAAAAATTTATTCTTTCTTAAGATTTGTTTTATTTCGGTTAAAATTGTTTTCTCTCTCAGCAGTATAAGAAATTTGTTAGCAGTATGTTTTTTTGCGGATCTTAAGGTACCAATTTGCGCGGCCACAATCGTAAATCTATTGAAAAAAATTCTTTATCCTAGCAGCAAATTGCGATATTCCACTTTATTTTACTTCAATTTTATTTTTAATTTATACTTTTTTAAACATTTCTTGTTTAAAGATATTCATTAATGGAAATTGGAATTTTTGAATAAATTGAAAATATCACAAATAATAAATTAAAAATTATTAGTGTTATATATATCCAATATAACCAAGGAATTTAATTTATAACCTTTCATAGCATTTATCATCAATCTTTTTACATCCTAATAGAATTTTTTTCTCCGCTTGTAATTCTTAATTTTTTAAAAGCTATTATTATTATTTTTTTTATTTCTCCCGCATTCAATTTCAATTTTTTTTTTTTTTTTTTTTGCTTTTTTTCCGGGTATTTCTAAATAACTCGTATTCTATTTCTTGAAATCCTGGTACTCGTATTTTTCTAATTGGTTTTCCAAAACAAAAACAAAAATATATTGTTAGTGCATTTTTGCTTATTTGATCTTTTTTGCTTCTTTTAAAATTAGTGCAATTTCCCTCATTTTTTTAAAATGTACGAATTTTTTAATAACTTTTCAGTTGTAGAATCTAAAATTTCAAAGATTTAATTTGATGTTATACATTTTATTGACGAAATATTCTTATTTTGAAATGTATTAACATGTCTTAATCCATCTTCAGTGTAGCAAAATAATGTAAATAAGATTTAAAAAAAGTTTCATTTATCTGTTGCACCAATTCAATCATAAAGAAAAAAATGAATTTTTTCATTTATGTTTTACTCTTTGAAGAGCATGAAAATATTTGCTTTTACTGTTATGTGTGTACAATTTTCGTTATTTTAACTCTTAAGTATTTTTTTTTAGCTTTTCATCATCACCGTATCTATATCTACCAAGTGAGAAATTAATCTTTAATGTTTCCTAATTCTCATCTCAACTTAGTAAAATATGACTATACGGTTAATAATTCCAAAGAAAATTAACGGTTTTATTCATGTAGATTAATTAACTTACATAAATTCCAAAAAAATTAATTTGTAGGAATATTATTTTTAAACTATATACAATCTCTACTTTTAGGTATACCAAGAAAAACTATTTAGAAACCATACACACATGTGCATGTATTCTATAATTCATTTGCAAAACATTTAGCTGTATTCTGTAGCCATACCGCGCCAGAGGTCATGTGTGTATCAGCCCGTCTGCATGACAGAACTCAAACCCGCGACTAATCATCGCCAGTTTTAGAGTTTTGGCTACTGTGACCACCATCCCTTCTTCAGTTCGACTTGGAAGAGATCATCCCTTGTAAGTTCTTCATGATATATACTAAAATGTGAATGATCTTAAGCATAAGATATTATGATAAAGATGTTTTATGTAAATTTAATGTAGCGTGTAAAGTGTTAACACTAAATATAGACTTTTAGGGAAATCATTTTTAAAAGTGATGCTATAAATACGATTTAAATTTAGATAAATTTGCTGCATTTGTACCGAGAAAATGTTAATTTAAATGAAATTCTTTAAACACATGCTTTAAATGTTTTTTTAAGTACGTCACAAGCGGTAGATGTGAAATTGATTATGTAATGTATGCATCGCGATCAACAATGTATTAAGAAGAGAATTTCAATTACAGTTGAACATCTATTTACCGAACCACTGTTTAAGAATTCCGCGATTTGACGAATTTTTCTTTTCCACGACTAAAATTAATGTAAAAATCCCTATTTAACGAATAATAAACATCGTATTAAGGAATGTTTTCAACAGCGGAAAATCTTTTTTTTATTAGTTTATATCAGAAGAAATTGGATCCCCCCCCCCCCAAATAACATCCTTTTTGTCAACAGAAAAAGATTTTTCTGGTTATCAGTCAATTTCGACTGGAAAAGGTGCAGACCATTATTAGATTTTACAGTTGCAGATGAGTCAAGTTTAATATATCGTGTCAATTTTGATTAGGAGAAACGATTTCTTTCTTATGTCAGCCCACTCTAAGAAAGCAGGAGATATTTAACGTTTTAACGATTATGTTACATTTGATAACGGACTGTCTATCTGGGCAACTGAAATTGAGAAAAATGTTGATTTGTCGGATCCAAGGAATATATATAGTTATATATAGCGATTCCTGATGCAGAAATTTATAGTAGAACTCCTTTTAAAACTGTTATATTTTCTAATACTTTACATTGTTTTTAAACTAAGAACGTATCTTTTGCAGCAGGATGTAAATGACACAGTATTTTCTTTCTTTTTCATAAAGTCGGGAAAGAACTCTTTCGAGTCAAGAATAAAAAAGATCGTAGGACATCAATGAGTCAGTATTTTAAAATATTCAATTAACAGGTGCATAATAATTCTCTAATAGTATTTTTAGTTGTTGAATAAAAAGTATGTTATTTGAAACTATGAATATTTTTGTGTAGTTGTTTATAATAGAATTTTCAAAAAATAAGTGCAAAGAATTTGTATTGTTTTATACCCTGATGTGATGAATAATCTCGAATTAACAAACAAAATGTTCGGTCCCGATGCATTCATTAAATCGGGGTACGACTGTATTAACTTGATTATTTCGATATCGAAAACTAAATAACATTATATCAATTTCCTTAATTGCAGTAATATTTAAGCCATTTGATCATTTGTATTTTATTTTTTCAATTGACTGATGACTGATTCTGTCAATTAAGGGAACCAGGACATGCTCGAAAGAGTAAAATGCCAAAAATAAGACTCTTTGCTTATGGGAAATATATCTCTTGAAATTTCCAATTAAACTTAAATTTTTTTGGTGATCTTAATAGATATTTTAATTATTCTATAAAAATACAAAATTTTTTAGCTAAAAAAATTTTTTTTCAGTGTTTTATTTTAGTTTGACGTAATTTTTGAGATCTCATAATACATGCTTAATGTACCCTTTTTTTTTAAAAAAAATTATCTCATAAATATGTAAAATATTTTTTGCACATTTATCAAATAATACACAAAAAATTTCGCAAATGTATTTTTTTAGTAAAATATTTAGATAAAGTTTCTTTAAAAAAATTATAAAACTTTGCAATATTTTGCAATTTTTTATTTCCCCCCTTTCTTTATACATAAAACTATTTTTTTAAAAAACTATGTACTTTTTCGACTAAAGAAATAGGTTCACTACATGCACAGGCATTCTGTATAGAAGTTGAAAGAATTTGGAATCATATAGAGCCATAGTGTTTTTTAAAAATGCACCTATAAAAGAAAAAATCTAAACATTTTTTTTTTTTTGTAAACGTTTGCTTACATTTTTGTCAATTGCTTTTTTTTAGTATTTTATGGTTAAATGTTATACATTTTAAGGTTCAAAAAAATATGCACAATTTTTAATACTAAAACTGAAAAATATTGATTTTTTTAAATGTGTATGCTGTCCTGGTTCCTTTAACGCAGGGATCGGCAAACTTTTAGCTGTGGCGTGCCAAGCCAATCTACCAATTAGATTCAGCGTGCCAATCAGTAGGACATTTTTGAAACAATTCGATTCACACAAGATAATTCATATAGAGTTAGAGAATAGAAGTCTATACAATACATATTCACGGTTTTATTATATATTAACTTTACATCATTTTAAAATATTAAAATAAATGAACAGCACAAAATATAACTGTTTCTTCGACAAAAATTTTAAAAATTTAAATTTTACATATATTATGTATTTTTAAATATATTTATGTAAATAAGAAATAGACAACATAAAATATAAGTATTTCCCTTCATTATAATTAAATAAAAAGATAAATAAAATTTTTAATGCTAACCTAGTGCTTGCACCGCTCTATTTTTATATCACAAAATTAGGGATATAATTTGTAACTTTCAATTTGACACGATTCTGAGCATTTAGTTGTTAAACAATTTCTTTGAAGACTCGAAATATTTTTCATACGAGGAAAGATTGTTTACTTACAAGATTTTACTTGTTAGATATGCAGAATCAAAAGCGGAAAGCAGTGTCACGTAATTTTCTTTTTTCAAACAATTAAATCTCTCCTGCAATTGCATTCAATAATTTACAAAGTAGCTGCAAATTTATTTTTAAAGTTATCTTTCAGATTTTTTCGTAATAACGTCAATGTCCGTAATTCTAGAGATGTTTGTCAAATAAAGTCCATTACAAATTTATCAAACTCCATCCCCTCAAAAATTTACAAATATGTTGAGTAGTGCAGAGTGCCACTGAGAATTATACCGCGTGCCGCAGGTTGCCAACCCCTGTTTTAACGTGTTGATTGTTTTATTGTATTAATGTGTTTCCTGAGATATTAAATAAATGAATAAACAACAACTAATTTAAGCGTACATAAACATTGCTGTTGTTCCACCAAAGATTTTATTTTCACTGTAACGAGTGTCTAGTCGATAATGTGCAGATTATCTAAATAATTTAATAAATGAAACATTTTCCGCTCTTTAACAAATCTAGTTAATCTGCATATTTCCTGGTAACTTACAGATTGACTGGTTTGTGCACTTTAGCGGAAACTTTAAAAAAACACCGTCTATAATTTTATTACCATTCTTTTCGTCTCAAAAATGTGTGTTTACACTGACTGTAATAGAATTTTAAAAAAATCCTTGTTTTGGATTCCGGTGTTGCTTTTTGTCTGTAGAATCTTAACTGACGCACACCAGCTGAAATGGAAATTTTCTCCAATTTTCGGAGACCGTAGCCGTGTCTGAAATACATAGTTTTTATTTTTTTATATACACAACAGTTTTACTTTGACTTCATCAACAGATTTTGTAAATCTACTTTCTGAAATAGATATTTTTACTTTATTGAATTGGCTTTTTGGATTTATATTTTTCATACGCTGATAGTTTCTTCTACTTTTTTTAAGGAAAGCTAATTTTTTTTAAAAAAAAATATATGCTTTAAAAATGTTTAAAGATTTTTTCACAAAACTTTAAACTGGTGAAAAATGGCTGAAAAAACTATTTAAATCTGTTTAATTTTTTTTAAAAAAACGTATTTTTTTAATGTTTTTTGGAATATGTGCGGAAAATCAGAACTAGGAATTAAAAAAATTAAGTTGTAAGAAAACGGAAGGGAAATGCTAGTTTTTTAGTAATTCTTAAAATGTATATTTTTGAAAAGTATTTTCTTTTTTTCCCCATTGTTTTTGGGTGGCGGCGGTAGAGCCTAGTGGTCCTGGTCCCGAACTCGTGGTGTGTGTGTCATGGGTTTGAGCCCTGATGCCACTGAAGACCCGATTTGTAAAGAAAGTGAGGCATGTTAACTCTGCCAAGGTTCAAGGTTATCTCGTTGGTGCGCTGGGGAAGATTGGAGAGTTAGTTACCAGGTTCGGTCTTTTCCGTTACTCAACCGTTTTTCAAAATACGATGTCCGCCGCCAACATCCCCCGCTTTGCTTTTGAGAGCGGTCTTAAGAAACACTTACTCAATTGCTTATTTTTTATCTATGGTTTATTCAAGAAACAAACAAAAAAAATGCAATTACGCATGGACAATATTTCTTTATTTCGTTTGAGTTGGAAGCAAGGTAACAAACTCTTGGCCGACTTGTCATGAGTTCGAGCCTAGTACCACTATAGAATCGCCGTGTAGGGGCGCTGATGTACGTGAAATCTATCGGGGCTCCAACGTCCACCCGTTGGTGTGGAATTTAGGAGAGGGGGAAGGGTGCCAGCTCAGGAGTCGTACTCTTCACTTGACCATGGTTCAAAATAACGAGGTCCGTCACTAATAGCCCTCGTGCAGCTTTGTAGCACTACGTAAATATAATTCTCTCTCTCTGAAGGTATTTGTTAAATAAAGTCCATTACAAAATTATCAACTTCCATCCCCACAAAAATTTACAATAATTTGCAGAGTGCTACTGAGAATTAGGCCACGTGCCACATGTGGCACGCATGCCATCGGTTGCTGATCACTACATTAGACTGTTACTGCCTTAGAATTAATTGTTTAAATATTTTAATGATTCTAGTAAAATTTTTCAATGGAAAACAATTTAATACAGAAATCTCAAACCGGCCAAAGGTTTAATTGTAATTTTAAGGTAAATTTTTCAATAGATAATTACAAAGGAAAAAAAGTAATATAATTTTTAGTAGATATAAATTTTTTTTTAATAATTCATAAGATAGAAATTTGAGGAGCCACATGCAGCTTTCAAACAGCGGCCTGACAAACCCTGTCGAAGACCTTTATTGTTGTATCATTTTTTTCCATTTTAGTCACCTTCTACGATACGCATGAGCTACGTTGGAACTATTCTTATATAACAGCATTACTTTCTTAAATTTGCAGTTATCTGTTAAAAAAGTTTGTAAATCTTCAAAAATTCTACAAATTTCAAAAATAAATAAATAAATAATGCTTATAGAGAAAATAGTTTTTCTCATTTACGAAAAACATCACATCAAGTGTTTTAAAATATTTATTTACTTCTCCAGAGAAGCACTGAAAATAGTTGAAACTGAAGTTTTTAAAGAAATTTCAAATGACTCAGCTTTTTGAGAAAATTTCGTTTTAATTTCATCCTTTGTATAATTAGTGGAATAAAATCACCAGTTAAGAATTATGTTATTGATAAAATAAATGTTTTCATAATAGTAATGAAAATGTTTAAATATAAAAATGCTAAAAAGTACTTGTAAAATAAGCAAACAGTTTTAATCGAGCTAGCTACAATTTAATTCGATTTTAAAGACTAAAATAGTGTTCATTATGGTACGAAAACAGTTTTCATAAAAACAAAGCCAATTTCTTTTTGTTGAATGCCGCATTCCATAATCACGTGACTCGTGGTTGATCCTGATTACATGAGATTTCAAAGTCTACCAATTTGGTCATTAAGATTAAAACATGATACATCTGGTTTTATTACAATGGGCATGGTTCTTTAATTTATATAAATTATGTAAATATATTTCATTATTATTTTTTTTAAAAATATAAGTTACTTCAGTTTATTATATTTACTTAGAGAACTTTTACAATATATAAAAAAAGAATTGAATAAAGCGCAATGATAATCCTAACAAACAAGTACAAGCGTTTTTTGAGGAATACTACTTTTTTTTTAAAAAAAAAAGCGAGGAATAGATTACATATTGTTAGACGATTCTGCTTTTTAATACATTTTTTAGAATCAAAGTAAAACAAATTATTAATGTTTTATGACTGAGCTTTTTGTCTTTTTTATGGCAAAAAATACCATAAATTTAATAAATAATCTAAACAATAGTACAGAGAGAGAGAGAGAGAGAAAACTTCGCCAGAATAGCAATGTTTTTTTTTATTTTTTTATTTTTTAGTTCAAGCAAACGATTCCGTTTTCATAGTTTTCACTTTTCTTCAAAATCTTAAAAGCTTATGTGACGATTACATTTATTTTTATGATACAATTCAGCTGAGAAAATTTTTTCGCACACCGGATCGATCTGGCAACTATTTAACACTTACATTTTCAAGGTATTGAGTGGCAACATTGGCTGCATATAAAAATAAATCTTATTTGTCATTCGATCGTATTTGTGTCATTTTTAAGTTTGCTCAGAATATTTATATTTTAAAAACTTTATTTCTTGTTTATTCATTGTGATATTTTTCGCCATCGATCGTCGACGAGGTATGTGCTTCATATTTTTTCTTGAGCATTTATAACTTCTCTTTTAGTTTAATAAATGTTTTCATTTTGCTACAATACATTTTATTTCATAATATTTTCGCTTCTAGTAGCTTTTTATATTTTGGAATTATTTTTATTTTATGTTCTTATTTCACTTTATAAATATAGTAATTGATATTTCAATACCAACAATTATTAATTTAGAACTTCGTACGATAAATTTAAGTTCTAATTAAATAATTGTGGATTTATCGAAGAAAAAAGTAAGTGACACGTTTTGGCCAGATGTAAATGTTACCGGTAATGCTGGAAAATCATTAATTTGTTTTAGATTATGAAGCTTTGCTGCAGATGAAATAATTTACTCCATTTAAGTGCGGAATCAAGAGTTTTCTGTAGATTTACTAGGTATTCTTCACATTAGCGGGTTTTATATCTTTAATGTTCAAAAGTTTTTCTCATTTCCTTTCTGTTTAGAGTTTTGATTGAACGTTGACTCATCCTCCTTAAATAATTTATACTATGCTTCGAAAATTCATTTCTTTAAATAAAATAACATATTTAACCGTTTGATTCTTTGTATTATAGTTTTTAAATAGATTGATGATTGATTCTATCAACTAATGTGTTGTGTACAGTCGAACCCCAATTTAGCGAGCCCCTATTTAACGAATTTCGCGATTTTACGATCTTTTTTCTTTCTCCGATTAAAATGAAGGCAAAATTCACCAATTTAACGAATGATAAACACTAAATGCATGAATTATTTTAAGAGCTAGGAATTTTTTTTAAATTTATTTGTATAAGAAAAAATTGAATTTTTTTTAAAATGACATATATTTTTTGTCCGGAACAGAAAAGGCCTTTTCTTGTGAGCAGCAAATTTCGACGGGAAAAGGCGAAGACCATTATCAGACTTAACAGGTTCAGAAGAGTTATAATTGTAACTTATCGTGTGAGTTTTGAATAGGACAAGGAATTGCTTTCTTCTAACTCCACAATGCAGGGGAATTTAACGTTTTACAAAAATGTTGCATTTGATGACGAACTGCCTATTTGTGCAACTCTTGATTGTCGGTTGTTGCACAGATAGGAACATGCATTGTTGATTTGTCGAAGCCAGTAATGATTCTAGTGTAGAAATTTATAATTAAAACTAATATCAAAATAGCTGCATTTTTAATGTTTTACATTGTTTGGAAACTTTGAAACATACTTTATGTAGCAGGATAAAAATGACGCAATATTTTTTTTGAATCAAGAATCAAAAAGATTGTCAAATATCTTTTAGTATTTTAAAATTTCCAATTAACTGATGCTTAATAATTTTCAAATAGTAGTATTTTTAGCTGTTGAATAAAAAGTGTGTAATTTCTAACTATGGATATTGTTTGCGTAATTGCTTACTATAGAATGTCCAAAAGGTAATTGTGAAAAAATGTATTTTGTTTGAACTCCAATGTAACGAATAACCTGGATTTAACGAACAAAATGCTGCTAAATTTGTTAAATCGGGTACCGGGTAGCTAATCAGTTTCGAACAAATATAACTGCTTTAGAGAAATAATAGATCATTATCTTAAAATTTTCCAGTGCTAGTGAGATTGCAAGGATCTCTGCATCAAAATTCGACATGAAGTGTTTCTCAAGAGTACATTGGAAAAATAGTTTATTGTCATAAACCAGCCCAGTGTTGTTTTGTATTATAGAGCAATCATTGTACATACTAGTCTACTTAGCTTCAGGGTATTTTTCATGTATGTTATATAAAGTGTTTGCTCTCTCTCTCTTTTCATATTGTATCAGGAATATTTTTCTTTCCCATTAATATCTAGCTGGTATTTGATATCAATATATTCAAAAGGATTAACCGTGACTTTGCTACAATTCATCGTTTATTTTCAACTATTCCTTGTAATAATTTCTCACATAATAATATTCACATTTCTTGTCATAATTCTTGTCTGTCTTTTATGCCGTTTCTTATGTGTCATGTTACTGAGTCTTAACTGTCTGTCCATAAAGTATGATGGCAAAGTCAATCTAGTGTACGTTACGTGAGGTTGGTTTCATTGAAGAAACAGTGCACAGGATATTTCATATTATTATGTTTTTGGCAGAGACTACTTACATCTTCTAAATAATGCTTTAGTTTTCTACATTTAAACTTTGTTGTGAAAATAATTTTCTTGCTAACTTGTGGTTTTATGTGTCTTGCTGTGTACCTGTCTTAAATCTCTCTTTGTCTTAATTGTATGTTTTGACTCATCTTGCCTGTTTTTGTGTGTGTATATTTTTTCTCACTTTTTGTCTGTGCGTTTGTCTGCATGAACCAGGACACATGCACAAGGAGAAACATGGAATAAAAATAAAAAGTTACAATTTTGTACAACACGGAAATAACAGAATAGTTGTAGTCTTTAAAAGAATTTCATAAAAGTTCTGGCCTTCCAGTAAAGTTTATTCATCTTAGCACGTTTCTGAGATCCTATATCTAGATCTGGTCACAAAAATGGTGCTCTGCATTTGATTTTTATACTGTCTTGAATGTTAGCCCAGTATTTAGCTGTTGAGTTTGCTGCGTGGTCAGATTAAAAAATATGCACTAATTCCTGAAAAACATGTTTTTTAAGTGATTGTGCAGGAAGTGGTTTGTGTTTTGGCTGAAGTGTTCTTAGTTAAAGCTAGTATGTCTTTATAAAGAAATTTCAAGGTTTATTTTACTTCTGAGACAATATGTGTGTCTGTATCATGTTTGCTTTTGAATGGATAACAATAACGGACAATTATTTTTATAATAGACGAATTAAATTTGGATACGAATTCAGAAGTGTTTGCTGATTTATATTATTCTCATTCTTTTGAAAAAGTATTAATATAAAAAATTTTCTATGAAAAATTGTTTATATGCGGAGTGTATTTACAAAGAGCAAACGTTAAGGAGTTTTTAAGTCTTGCAATTGTAAAATAGAAAATGATGTAAAAACAGAAACATTTAAAATTAAAATGTAATTCTACTATTTTTTCCCTGTTAGTTATGGTGTTTAATTATGGTAGATTTACAATAAGAAATGTGTCTTTTTTAAAACATTTTGGGTAAAAAAAATTGACCGGTTAACGGGTTAAGTATTTTTTTAAGATTTTCACCATCGCCATATCTCTATCGACAAGGGTAGCATTAACCTTTAATTTTTCATAATTTTCTTTTCAGCTTTTGAAATTTGACAGCACGGTGAATAACTCTAAAGGAAATTAATCATTATATTCATGTAAATTAATTAGTTTATATAAATTTCAACACGTGAATTTGTATAAAAATTAGTTCAATCCACAATCTCTAGTTTTAGGGAAGCCAAGTAAATCTATTTAGAAACCACACATATATATGCATACTATGTTCGTGATTAATCTGCAAAACCACATGTATATATATATATATATATATATAGCTTTACTCAGTAACCTTTTTTTTCTAATAATTTTTGATCTTCTGTTAAATTGTTACTACTTTACTCTTTAAACTTAAAATTTATAATACTTTAAATATATTTCTTGTTAGACTTATAACTGAAAAGATATGTACTACCTAAAATGTTTTTCTTCTTATGAATTTGAACACAAATGACAAGTTGTTTAATTAATTAAAATTGTATACCAATATAAGGCTTTATAATACCATTTTATTTAGAATGGTCATTTCAAATTGAAATATTTCTGTTTCAGGTGTTTGAAAGTTATGGATTTAGGTATTACTTGACATAAACCAAGGGAATTTAAGAAAAGTATTCAGTAACATTATCTCCGTTTCGTAATCACAGTTTAAGTAATTAATATTATAATATTATTTTTTCGGGTTTTTTTTTTTTTTTTTTTTTTTTTTTTGTCTTTGAAATTAATAATGAGCATCAATTGGTAAAAACATCCGTAAAAAATTCAAAATAGAATATTTTGCATCTTTAAATAATTTGATCTGGTTTTTTTTATTACAGTTGCACTAGGAGCTACTCTAAAGTCCACACCATGACAGAGGTCATGTATCAGTCTCTCTACACAGCTGTCTTCAGTGCAGGACTCAAACCCGTGACTAGACATCCCCAGCCGCGTTACTGACCATGACCAGTTGGCTACCAAGGCCGACTTGGAAGAGATCAACCCTCGTAAGTAACTTTTGATATATATGCTGTAATTGATGCGAAACATAAGATGTTTTATATGTATATTTGATGTTATGATGAAGATATTTTATGTAATAGTTAAATATTACATGTAAAATATTTAGAACTAAAAATAAGCTTTTTAGGGAAATCCGTCTTTTAAATCCTATTTAAATTTAGATAACACATTTACTGAATGCGTGTCTAATTATTTTAATTTAAATGAAATCCCTTAAACATATTTTTTGTTTTTAAACACGGCATAAGCGGTAGATATGAAATTGATTATGTAATGAATGCAGCGGCTCATTTCTTGTTCATTTCTTTGGCATTGATTTTTCACTGTAGCAGTCATTAATTTAGGAGTTTTAATTTGATCAAAATGGAACGAAATACGAACATTTTAAATGTTGAAAGAAAGTGTCAAACTCGACTGTATGCATGTATGTGTCTCACGAGCTGTTCAAGCTAAATTGTTTATTTTTTAAGATGTTAACATAATTACCACGATAAAAGTTTATTTTTTTATCGAAATTGTGATCACAATTCCAAGATCTCTGTGTCGCTTATTATCTAATAATTATTTTAGCTGTCTGAAAAACAATTCCTCCAGATCTTTAGATATTCCTTTCTCTTTAGGAAGATTTATTAGATTAGGGCCGGTAACCTTATAGTTGTGGCGTGCCAAACCAATCTACCAATATGATTCAGAGTGCCACACAAAAATATTAAACGTAATATTTTTTGTGGAAATATTTGAAACTCTTTGATTTTTTCGTAGTATGCATTCAAAATTAGGGAATAAAGATCAAAAATATATTTAAAGTTTTATTATATACTAATTATGCATCATTTAAAAAGATATTACTTAACATGAAATAAAACTGTTCCTTAACATAAATAAGTTAAAATTGTACATATGTTATGCATTATGTTTATAATTTTTATGTGAATCTTTTCTTTACAAAACCCTATATCATATCAAAATGGCAGAGGATAATTTGTGATTTTCAGTTTGACACATGATTTGAGCCTGCTTGTCTTGTCCACGTATCTCAAATGTCTTGTGTGTCTTTCTTTTTCGTGTTGTGTTGTCGTGTCTGACTTTTCTCGTCTTTAGTGTCTTATCTTAAGTGTCTTGAAAAAGTTTTTTAAATTCATTGCCTTGTCTTGTGCAGGTTCTTTTGTGTGCCTTGTGGCCATGTGTCCAATATAAAATTGTACTAATTAAATCTTCATGAACATATTACGTGGACACCTTATTTTTTCTGAGTGGTATAAGGGACATTTGAAATAAGATACTGTCAACAGTTTATGAAATGTACTTAAAATCTTAATGTTGTATTTGTTTAATTTTTTTGTCTTGATATTGATGGAACTGTATGGATCATTTTCTTTTTCAATGCAAAAAAGAAGAAAATCATTTTTTTCTGTTAAGTAAAAATCTGGGTCAATCTGGAGTACGTAAAGTGAGATTCGTTTCATTGAAGAAACTGTTTTTATATCTCTCTTATATTGTTTTCTTGATTAAAAAAAAAAAGAAACGTCTAAAATTTGCTTGAAAAATCATTGTGTTGATAAAGTATTGTTTTTTTAAAAAAATCCAACAGGAATTAATTGAATAAACATTCTTGATTATTTGTTGCATTTGACAAATTTTATATCAACTTTCAAAAGTTTGTTTCTATAAATTTTTTCATCCACCGTTGTCTTTTCTGCTACGTTGCACCTAAAAAATTTATTTCGAGTGAATTAAATATGTTTTTTTTTTAAATATATACGGATCGTTTAAAAAGTATTTCTACTGGTTGATGGTATTTCAAACTTTTCTAACTTTTTTCTCGTTTTAGCAAGTTTAGAGTAATACAATTTCGATTTAAGGTTTAATCTTCAATATAGGGTTAAATCATTTCATAAAGAATTTTAGAGTGATAAGATGATAGCTAAGATATGGATAATATACTTGGCGGAATATTTATTAAATTTATAATAATGTAAATTTTATTCAAAACATTTTCCAAACGATGCATAAATGTTTTAGATTCACACTTTTGAGGGTAAAAAATTTGTTGCTTACTAGTGGTTTCAAGTGTCTTGTTGTGTGTTGCTCTCGGTCATGATTGTATGCCTTGCCCCTTCTTACTGTGTGTCTTGTCTTGTAGTTCTTGTCTGTGTGTCTTGTTATATTTCTTGTGAGTCTTGTCTTGTATTTCTTGTCTCTAATGTCTTGTGTTTCTTGTCTTTTATTTTTACTGTCTAGAGTAGTCTTTTATTGTATATCTTGATTTGTCTTAAATTGTCTGAGGTATTTTATTTGGCTTAGTGTGTGTTTTTTTTTCTGTATTCTGTGTTGTATGTGTTGTTTTGTGTATCCTGTGTTGTCTTGTCTTGTCTAGACTAGACTATGTTGTAAATATGTGGTATGTTGACTATTTTCTGTTTGTGTGGTCTTGTATCGTGTGGTGCTGTCCTTTATATGTTGTGCTGTCCTTTACATGTTGTGCTGTATGTTGTATTGTCTGTGAGCTGTATTGTCTGTGTTGTGTGTTGTTTTGTCTGTGTTGTGCTGTCCTTTATGTGTTGTGTTGTTCTTTATATGTTGTGCTGTCCTTTATATGTTGTGCTGTCCTTTATATGTTGTGCTGTCCTTTATATGTTGTGCTGTCCTTTATATGTTGTGCTGTCCTTTATATGTTGTGTTGTCCTTTACATGTTGTGCCGTCCTTTACATGTTGTGCCGTCCTTTACATGTTGTGCCGTCCTTTACATGTTGTGCCGTCCTTTACATGTTGTGCTGTATTGTCTGTGTTGCGTGCTGTATTGTCTGTGTTGTGTATTGTATTGTTTGTGTTGTGTGTTGTATTGTCTGTGCTGTGTGTTGTATTGTTTGTGTTGTGTGTTGTATTGTCTGTGTTGTGTTGTCCTTTATATGTTGTGCCGTCCTTTTTTTATATTTTTCTTTCCTTTACATGTTGTGCTGTGTGCTATATTGTCTGTGTTGTATGCTGTATTGTCTGTGTTGTGTGCTGTATTGTCTGTGTTGTGTGTTGTACTGTATGTGTTGTATTGTCTGTGTTGTACTGTGTGTGTTGTATTGTCTGTGTTGTGCTATCCTTTATATGTTGTGTTGTCTTGTATATGTTGTGCTGTCCTTTTTTATATTGTGCCGTCCTTTACATGTTGTGTTGTGTGCTGCATTGTCTGTGTTGTGTGTTGTATTGTCTGTGTTGTGTGTTGTATTGTCTGTGTTGTGTGCTGTATTGTCTGTGTTGTGTGTTGTATTGTCTGTATTGTGTTGTGTGTGTTGTATTGTATTGGTGAAAGACTCTGTGAAAATATCGATTGTTAATCTTTTCTTGATGTCAATTTTTTATCATCAATGAAGTTTTGTAATGCAAGTAAAACTTGGCAATCACTTGGTTCAGGTCTGGACTATATGGTGAAGAGATCAAAACTTTCCAATAAAGCTCCTGGAGTTTCTGGCGATTTCTATGGATGTGTGCGACCTGGAGTTGTCCTGATGGAACACAGTCCCTTTCCTTTTTGCCGATTCAGGCCATTTTTGGTGAATTGTTAGCTTCAAACGGTTCAATTGTTAGCAATAGGAATCCGAATTTAATATTTGTCTATATGGAAAGAACTCATAATGATTTATATATATATATATTCCTTTCCAAATCCAATAAATGCATAGTAGAATCTTCCAGGTTTGGCCATCGTTTGAGCTGCTTCACCGCTCTTTTACCACCATCGTTTTCGGACAACGTTGTAGTTTGACACATTTCTCAAACCTCTTCAATATCCGTATAAAAATGGGTCCATTTTATACCGTTTGGTTTGGGCCTTGATGCTAGAAATTTAATCTATCATGTTTATTGACAATTGGTGTAGCACCCAAACATTAAGCTACTTTTTGAATCCAGGTTTGTGCAAATGATTTAAAATTGTTCTATCTTCAGCTCCTGGTAGATGCTACGACTACTAACTTGCCGGTCAGCTTCGATTATTTCGGTGGTGTTATTGACAATTTCGATGGCTGTCATAACTGAACGAAATCAATGAAACCAAAATTTCGCCTAAATTGGCTGCTACAGCATCGGGACCATGAACACCACTCACAATATCAGCCACCTGGCTCGCTTTGTCACCTTCCTCAAAGAAAAACATGAAAGTCAACAAAAAGAAATTTCGGTACATTTTACAGTTTAACACCCTGTAACTCACAGCTAAATAGACCAAAAAAAGATATCAAAATGGTTTTTAGTGCAAAATGTCACATTTACAACGAGCATAAATTTGAAATTGCCTTATCGATACTTAACGAGATATCGATCACTACAGCCATCCACTGAAAATATAATGAAATTCTTGTGAAAAACTCGCCTCTAGAGAGCCCATCCCTTGACCGAAAGGAAATCTTTGCTTTCAGCCGGAGCTCTTGGTACAAATCGCTACCCAGGAGTTGCTTCCCTGACGAACGCTGTACCAGGGCGCTGATGGCACAGTTCCAGAGTCCACTTTGAGGATCCATACCAGGGGTCATATGCGCTTTGATCCCTTCGTTTGGTATGAGCCCCGTTTACGTGCAGCAATTAGGCTATGGGGACACTGATCCTTGCAATTGGTGACTGGGTGTGCGTCACTATAAGAGTCTCCGGAACAACTGAAAGCTTCGATTCTCCGATGTAGGCCTTGGTGTGGTTCTCTCTCTAGTTTATATTCTATTTGTCATTTGCGGCCGTGAAAGCGGTCAAAGTAACGGACTCGTGGCAGACGTGCCATGAGCTCGAACCTATAATCACTGAAGAACCAACATGCAAAGGGGGTTCAATGCATGTTAAATATGTCAAAGATCAAACGTCCTCCCATTGGTGTGGAAGTTAGGAGAGGAATGTGCCGGCTCAGGTGTCATTCTCGTCACTTGACCATGATTTAAAATTACGAGGTCTATCTCCAAAAGCTCTCGCGAGCAGAAGAATAGTGTACAACCTTTTTTCTTCACTCACTTACTAGTTGTCCTTTGAAAATCGAATGTTTATTGCGTTGATTGACGCCTTTCTGTAAAATTTGATCAATATTCAATTTTTAGGGTCTATGGTTTTTATTGTGTCTTAGCTTTCGGAATATTTTATCTTCTTTTGAACTTTGTCATTTAATTGACAGTTTCTATTTTTTATTGGGTATTTGTCCCCTTTTTTTTGCCTGCTGCCATCATTCAGCTTTATACATTTACCTATTACCGTTTGGCAGCCAGGAATTATTCCTTATTTTTCTCTCGCTTGGTCCCTTTTTGTTGACTGTTTTAAACAACTTGACATTCATAAACAAAATTGTTGTCCTAGTTTCTCTTTTATTCCAATTTTTATTAATTCTTTTTTAAGCTATTTCAGCTCTATTGTCAGATTTTTTTCTTTATGAATCATTGTGTATTCTGATCTAACGAGCCTTAAATGATGGGCCTAATTTCTAATTTCTGTCTCTCTCATTCTAATTTCTGTCTAATTCTGTTTCTAATCTTTCTAATTTATGAGCTCTAATTTCTTTAGAATAGGGACACTTACCATACAAAACTATCTATGATTGTTCAACTATTGTGTATATGTATTTATGATCTAAATATTTTTATATCTAGATATTATATGAATTAATACACTGTGCTCGAAAAAATTAGGGTAGCACATGGATTTGACGAAATTACGCAAATATTTCTTCTGAAAATTAACGCAAAACAAGACATCCATTCGTTAGCATCGAAAATCTTTTTACTTTTTGTGTGATGAATTTGCTTCGAGAGGGACCACCCCTCGAACGAAAGAAGTTTTTCGATCTCGCTTTCTGCAGGAGCGCTTGGTATAATTTTGCTACCAGTTTTCCCTTGACAAACTCTGCACTAAGGCGCTATTAGTGTTAGAGATGTAAAATAATTAGTATCTACTTTAAAATATTTTGATATTACCTGACCTATAATTTCTAGTTATGTTTATGTTATGATGATTCCAATTAAACTGTCCTAAATAATTGTGTTTACGATTTGTGTCAGTTGAAGCACAGTAAACCCCTGTTAAGTCGAACAATTCGTCGGGGACGCCTCCGATAACGCTTTTGGAAAAAACTGTGCTTGAAACGCAATTATGTTTTCTTGAGAAGAACTGCGGTTTTGAGGTCCAATGACATGTTCGAGCTCCGATGGGCGATTAAGACTTGCCACAAGATATATTTCGTTTCACACATATTGATATCGTCGAACACTTACCTCCCTCAAAAGGCTACACTTTCTGCTTAACTTGTCTTGAAAGATACACCTGATTGCCTGAAGCCTTCCCATTGACTAATCAAATAGCTGAAAAGGTAACAGAATTTTTTTTTCTGGTTGGATTTTACGTTATGGCGCGTCCCGGAGACCATCATTACGGACAGAGGCAGCAATTTTTAGAGTGATCTATTAACTTTTAGGTATTGAAAAGAACTACGGCCTATCACCCGGAATCTAATGGCATGATCGAACGGTGGCATCGTCAGCTAAAGAGTGCTATAAAGTGTCTGGCAACGGGAAAAAGGGTAGAGGCTCAACCAGCAGTTTTGTTTGGGATTCAATGTAGTCTCAAAGAAGATTTAAAGTGTTCTGCCGCAGAACTTATATTTGAAATACTCTTCACTTAGGTGAATTTTTTAGGTCTAATACCAGACATTTCCAGATGCCTGCACAAGATTTTTTTACAAAATTTATATGTAATTACGTGCAGGATCTACAGCCCACTTTAGTTTCTAGACACTCAAAAAGTAATGTTTTATCAACAAAATTCTTTCTGACTGTTCTCACATACGTTTTTGTTAGACAAGGTTGTGTCAGAAGGCCACTTCAGCAGCCATGTGACGTTCCTTCTGAAATAATTTCCCATAACAATAAATTTTTTACTCTTTTAATTAAAGGAAAGAAAAGTGTCATTTCAGTTGATCGTCTGAAGCCTGCTTTATGGAGATCGAGAATCCAGTACAGCTCTACCCCGGACTAATCCATTGCAGACCTTGACTATGATCCGGTATGGCAGATGTGTGAGATTTCAATGCTGATTCCGATGCACCGAAGAAGCCTGTTAGTGTATCTTTATTTCAAACCATTGCCTAAAACAACATAATGTGAGGGGGAAAAAGCAAAAAACTGAGCTCTAGCATTCTTACAAGCACACCCATCAAAGGGAAAAAGCAGAAGGAAGAACAGGAAGTTTTTTTTAAAAAAACAGAGAAAAAAGCCCGTGAAGCTAAAAAGGGAGTAAAAAAACTCAAACTGTTCCTGTAGGGCAAAGTCTATAAAATCAGGGCCAAACATTCCAATTGTATCAACTTCAAAGGACTGTGTTACAAGATGTCCTGCTTGTGAAGAGGAACTCTCCAACAGAAAAATGGATCCAGTGCTGTAAATCCCAAGAGTGTTGGCATGAAGAATGTTCTAATTATGAAAATGGCATATTTATTTGTGACTATTGTTGGGTACACAACTAAACACTTCAGCATTACGTTACAATGCATTACGCTTAGTTTGATAATTTGTAAGATGTAAAAACACAGTTATCATTTGTTAAACCATGTAACACATTCTAAAGATAAAATATATTCAACGTTTTTCAGTGTCGCCATCTTGTCCCAAGGCAAAAGTCATCTTGCCCCAGTACTGGAGCAAGAGGACGATTTGTTAAGGTTATGAAAAAATAAAATAATCCTTAACTTCTTTTATTGGAAAAATTAAATGGTAATATATTTTAATACTACAATGGACTGCTCTAACAGTTCATGTAAAATTGATTTTACTGCCCTTTATAATAAATTAATAAACAACAAAAAACTGTTAACGTCGTCATCTTGCCCCGGTCTCCCCTACGTCAAGCCATTTGTTATATTTGAACCAGTGCTTAATGCTTATTTGAAGGTAACCAATTTTAATAAAAGTTAAGTTTGAACTTAAAAATGGAATTTTCTCATTACTGGAGTTAGAATTTATTGGTGGCCAAAGACTGCTATAGAAGTTAGATTTTCAATTTTTTGCATTTTTTATTTTACTTTTAAAAATAGTGAAGACTTTGCTGCATCCCTAGATGCATTATTTATGAGAATTTATGAAATAGAATGCTAGAAAATTTAGTTTTAAAATTATAAGCAAATATGATGTAACTATGATTCAGGTACACTTTCTTCAAAATCCGTCTCTCTCTCTTGTATTATATATATGTATTGTAAAAAACTAACTTTTCTGTATTATATGTTCAAATTCTTTGAAAATTATACTTGTTTTGGGTGAAAAAGTACGGAAAGTTTAAATAATTAATTACAAAATTTAAAAATAAATTTTTTTTTTGAAATCTTAATTATGCCTAGTTTTGCATTTATAAATAATCAGTGTAGTTCATAAATTATAAATCAAATGGATATATTACGAAGTGGATCTTAAGGATTATTCTGAATTAAATGCACAGCTTGTAAAATAGACATTTCGTTTTTCCTAAATGCTTATTATTAACATTTAAATCGTCATGAATAACTGTTTGTTTATAATTGTTCGTTTTTCTTTAAAATGAATAAATACACATATGTAAGAGTCAAAAACAGATTATTTTATTATAATTTTTAAAAACAGAGTTCCATTTAAATTATATATCAAACCTATCAATAAAACATAAGGACAAAGTCAATCTAGTGTTCGAAAAGTGAGGTTGGTTTCATTGAAAACACTTTCAATTATTATGTTTTTGGTAGAAAACATCTGTCATTTGCTTGAGAAATCATTATGTGCTATTCAAAATAAAGTACTTTTTTTTAAAAAAAAATATCAAGGATGAGAATAAAAACTGTTTTGATTTTTTTGTTACTTATGTTCAATTATAAACAGTTTTCAAATCTTTGTTCCTTAAATTTGTGTGTGTGTATGTAGCCTTGTCTTTGCTGATTTGTTGTTCCTAGCAATTTTTGAAAGATAATTCTTTTAGAGTTATTTAAGAGTATAAGAATCATTATGAGTGTTTCTATTTGCCTGAAAACGTTTTGAAACTTGGTTCTTGTTTTTACAAATTTAATGTAATAAAATTTGTCTTTAGATTTAAACTTCAATATATAGTTAACGTATTTGATAATAAGATTTTTAGGGTGATAAGAGATTATGGCTGGAATGTAGATGTACTTGACGGAAATAAATTAATATTAATAATTTGAATTTTATTTAAAGCACCTGCTAAATAAGGATTTTTTTACTACATTTAAATTTAGGAGTGAAAATAACTTTTTTTACTAACTTGTGCTTTATATGTCTGGTTGCGTGTCTCTTTGTGTTGATTCTCTGTTTTATCTCTTCGTGTGTGTGAGTGTGTCTTGGCTCACTTTTCTTGTCTGTGTGTCTTGCCTTGAATTCCTTTTAGTTTCTGTCTTTTGCTGATTGTCTGTATTACCTGTCTTGTGTGGTCTTCCCCGCATTATCTGTGTTGTTTTGTCTTGTGTGCATCTTGCCTTTTTTATCTTGTGTTTCCAAGTGTCTCCTTTCTGCTTTGTGTAGCATTGGTTTCCTATGTTGCATGTAGGGATTGCAATACCGGTATACCGGGATTCCGGTATTTTCAGCTATTCGCACAATTTTGTAATATCGGTATTCACAAGTTTAAATACCATTTTTTCGGCATTTACAAGAAATTTTTTGAAATTTTCTTCACTATATGTTTAGGGATCGTCAACACATAAAAATGGTATACGTTTTGGTTTTCATATCTCCATAACGGGAAAAAAACTGAAACTGAAAAGTCCAATTCAAAAAGTAATGTGATCGACTTAAACCTGCAAACTGAATTTTTCAAATGTGAATTCGACTTAATATCCAGAAATGTATCAGCTCTTCTTGCAATAAAATTGTCTGTTGAAGCATTATGTCGGAGAGATTCTAATGTATTAACAGCTAATGCAACAATAAATTTCATGTTACTGTCACTGAAAGAACAGCACACATCACTAGCTGAAGAATTATATATTACATTGAAAAATTGCACAGAAGAAATGCATACCGAAATAGAAAATGCCTTATGGTATTTTCATAATTATTATGATTTTAAAAAATGAAAATGGAAAAGAAGAAAAGAGAGTAACCAGTTCAAATTTGATCAAGTTTATAATAAATTTTCTTAAAACTTTTAACCCACAATCATATCCACATTGAGAAGAATTCTGTACAATTAATTAAGATTATGATGACACTAATGTCGATAGTGTAAAGGAATTGTCTCTTGAACAAAAATTAAAATTAGCGATAGCTAAAAAATTTCAACAAACAAAATACAATACAGAAATCAGCTATATCCAAAACCATCTGACAAGAAATTGATTTATTTGAAGATGAGGGATTTAAAGGTAAGTACTTGGAAAAAGTACATAGCGCACATTGCTTAAGGAGCCACAAACTAACGTTGATACCGAGAGAGCGTATTTTCTACAGCTGGTAATTTTTGCACAAAATTACGTTCCAGGCTTAATGACGGAACAATTGATACATTATATTTTTTACAATCGCACTTCAAAAATTTGTAATATTTAAACTGAAATTTACCTTACAAAGTCTAAATCAGACTAAATGGTCTTATTACTACGATGGTGTTGAAGCCATAAAAGATAATTGTGGTAATAGGAATATTATTAAGACATTTAAAGACAATGAAGATGAGAAAACCGATTTTAGAAAAGAAGCAGTAAATTTATTTAATAAATTAACAAAACTCGAAACTGCCATTTTAATTATATTTTGAGAATAAATTTTAGGAAAAAACATATATATATTCACACAACTAACAAAAAATTACAGTCGTTTGGATATCTGTGAAGGGAATAAGTCAATTATGTCATTAAAGACTTATAAGCAATGTACGTCATGAATCAGATCAAAAACTAAAGGAATATCACAAGACACAGCCAAAAAATTAAGTCTTAGTGTAGAAACAGAATAGAGGGATGTGAACAAGAGACGGGGTATTTCACAATTTGGAGATAAATCCACAGAAAAAGCGTATATGGGACAAAAAAATTTAAAAGAGACACGCTTATTGTTGCGTTAGATAAGCTAATCCTTGATTTAAATAGTAGGTCTAGTATATGCAGAATATAGTAAGAAATTTAAGTTTGTGATGGATCTTCAAGACCAAAGTAAGGAGAACGTCGACCTTAAGTGTGTACGCGATATTATTGATTACTGTTCAGATGACGTAGACCATCATTTAGTAAATGAAGGTGTTCAATTCAAAACTTATTAAAAAAATGAGCTAGAGTCATATATTTGTAGTGATATATTCAAATTAATTTTTGAAAAGAAACTTATTTGCGTTTTTTCAAATTTGTACACCATTTGACAGATTTTTCTAACGTCCCTATTACTAGTTGTGAAGCGGAGTGTGCATTCTCTAAAATGTCCTTGTAAAGAATGACCCGGGTCATCCTTTACATTGGCACCCAACGTGGGGCTTAGAACTTCTACAGAATCAATTACCTGTGGTGATAATCTCATGATTATGTGATTTAACAGAGTCTCGTCTGTCATTTCAAGATTAAGCGTTTTATGAATTTTTAACAATTTATATATATAATCAGACGGTGCCTGCCCCCTAATTTACTTTGAGCTAAAAAATTCCGCCTCAAGTTTTGTTCTATTTCTAACCACAGGAAAGCTGTTTATTAATGCATCTTTTAGCAATGCAAAATCCGTTGCTGTTCCAGTTGCTTATGTTTACCCTATCACTTCAAACCAATCTTTTGCCCTTCCAATGAGATGACCGTTCAGGTAAGCACAAGCCGAATTTGCAGGATCTCGAAATACGAAATATTATTAGTAATACTATCTAGAAAAACTCGTTGATGTTTTCCTCTCCGGAAAAAAAATTAATTCAAGTAAGGTTCTAAAACTCGACCCGACTCCTCTCTCGGGATTAGGGTACTGTGGGTGCCAATGTAAGGGATGACCCGTGTCATCCCTTAGTGTGAAAGGATCGGATGGAAGATTAGCCATAGTCAAAACAAACTTTGTTTATAAACAATTCACTGAAAAATGGACCTATCACTAAATATGTGAAGCAATCGCGGAATAGACGAAATATTAGGAGAATTAATAAACTGGATCACTTACGTTTAGGCAATACTTCTTCTAATTCAATTTGATCTAATCTAAATTTAACACTTAATTGACCAAATCGTCAATTTTAATATTAATCAATTAAATAACGAAGTTCTCTTGCCTAGCTTCACGATAATCAATCATTTCTGTCCGTAGCAGTCTAACCTCTCTGTCTCTCTTTCTTAACTCGAAAGTTTAATCTTTAAATTCACAACATAATTTGCATATATCGCGTCTTCTTCGGAGGAGGAGGAAGGCTTTCAGTATAATGAATCTTAAAGACCATTTCCCCCCAAGATGACTGTTAGTAAAAAGAACACGAATAGACCTGTAGCGGTATCATCTACATAAGCCAGTAACAACCTCCGCACCATGGTGATCATTTTGGTGTAGTGGTTAAGTTACTCGGCTTCGGATTCGTAGATCGCGGGTTCTGTCCTACCGGATAGATGCACCACCATCATTGGTGACCCTGGCTGAACTCAGAGAAAGGCAACCTTCTGGACTGTCATGGCGCCCTCTATTCACCGCAAATGCAACCAAAAAAGCCGTCGCATAGTGATGCAATCCTCAAGCCGTCGCATAGTGACGCAATAATCAAGCCCTCACGTGGTGACGCAATCCTCAAGCCGTCACATGGTGACGCAACTATCAAGCCGTCACACACGAATGACGCAACCCTCAAGCCGTCACGCCCGAATGACACAACCAGCAAAGCCGTCACAACTGGTGACGCAGCAGCAAAACACGCTTGATTTAACAAATACATCGTTCGTTCGCCTATCCACCGAATCACTGGTGGGGGAGTATGTAGCGGTATCATCTACATAAGCCAGTAACAACCTCCCCACCATGGTGATCATTTTGATGTAGTGGTTAAGTTACTCGGCTTCGGATCCGTAGATCGCGGGTTCTGTCCTACCGGATAGATGTGTGCCACTTCAGACCCTTTACATTCTATATAGAAAACAAATATAGGACACAGCAATGACAAATACTATGCTTAATATATTATTTATCACTTCTTTCTATTAATACTGATCTCACCAAAGACTTAAAATGGGATGCGAAAATAAAAGAATTTGCAGCACAAAAGTGTTGAAATTTTTTTTGTAAATTATGTTATTGCTAAAAAATTGTTTAAATTGTTTGAAATTAAAAAAAAAACTTTCGTATATTTTAAATTTTTACGCACAATAATTTTTTTTAGGAAAATGGAAAATTTAAATTATTTAGGGAGACCCCAGATATTGTTAGCCCAGGGCCCCCAAAGGTCACGATCCGGCCCTGGTGCTACGAGTTGTTGCATCAAGTTTTGTTATAATTATTGCTTCAGTCAAAGATAAGAATGGGATTTTCACCTTTTTCATAGAATGCCTCGTCTGTGTGTTCTCGTAAATCATTTGGACTCCTCAACACTTGAATTAGTAAATCTTTAAGGAAATGTGTGATTTTTCTATTTTAACTATGCAGAAAAAAATTTAGATAGATATAAAGTTTATAGCGTTTATGAACAGTTTATAATATTAAAAATCAGAAATGTGTTTGAAAATAATTTTTCAGTGGACAACACATGTGTTGCATTTTTTAAAAATGAATAAATTTTTGCTCTGTTGAGGATTTTTTAACCATTTACTAAATCAAGATGGAGAAAAAAAAGTATGTCATGTTTTTGTGGCAGAAAAATCAATGTTCCGTTTGACTTCAGATCAAATAAAACAATCAGAATATATCATTTAGTGATTTATACTCGAACAGAAAAAATGCATTTAATTTTTTTATCAAAAGAAGATATACAATAGATAAAGTAGGGCTTTCTTTTTTTCATAAATAATTTTATATTAACTGAAAAAGACATAAATTAAAACCTTTGATGAGTCATGTCTCAAAGACGACTTAAAATTCAACAACTTTAAAAAAATAAAAAAGAAGGATATAAATAAAAAAAAAATGTGTTATGCTCAACTACCAATTTGATTTTTATAATTTTTAATGCTAAAGGTATCCAACTAGATTCAGAGACAAATTTTCAAAAATTGATTTTCAGAAGAATTTTATTGTTTTCAAGAACATAATTGTGCTTTAAAGGTGATAATTATTAAATAAATAACATCTATCACTCTTTGATTTAGAAAAAAATATTATTTTTATACAATTTTAGCAAAATTTTTCAAAGTTAAGAAAAAAGTCATAAATAAAAAATACATTGGATATAATGGAATTTTAATATCATTGATATACTTCTTGATCCATCTGAAGTGTCATAAACCACAGTGTAAAAATATTTTAAGAAATAAATATTTTATAAGCATTTATATAAATTGGATGTTAATAGTTTTTCGTCAAAATTACTGTATGTTCTAAGCCCCCCCCCCCCTGCGGTTAGTTACACTCTAAAGAACTCATAACATATATGTTATAAATTTCATTGAATTTAATTGGATTGTTTTGGAAATATCCCGTTTTTCGTGAACAAATTATCTCGTGAAAGTTTCAATCTTCAAAAACCACAATAAAAAATGTTCTTATAAGTTAGATAAAGTAAATGCTATAAAAACAAAACAAAAAACTCTCAGTTTTATATGTTATTTCTTCTTCCTCAATATTTATATTTCTTTTTTTTTCTAACGGCCCTAACACCAAAAAAATCCCTCCTACAACCTAGTCGGATACCTTAAGATTTTAAGCACTTCAAAGATCTTAATATGCAGGGTGATTCATAAAGAAGTATGCAAATTCAATTCACTATAAATCAAGAACTATGTAAAATATTGCAAGTCACTTGTAACAAAATTGTATGGGATTATTTGAAGTTTTGTTAGACAGTCGGAGATGTTCTGTGTGTGAACCCTTAGCCACACGACATACAGTGGTGGCAAAAAGTCCTGAACACACTCATTTTTTAGAGTAATTTTTGTGTTTGACTTCATTTTTCGTTGTGAAATTATCGTACTATCTTAAATATTGTTATTGATTTTAATGTATTTTTTATGCTGATTTCAAATCTACTACTAGTTTCTTAATGACTAAAATATTTTTTGTAGTAAAGCTGCCTGAACACAATAATGTGAAATATGTGCAGAATAAAACAATATAGAATAACATAATATGCAAAGAAAAATAACACGAAAATTGACAAATACGGTATATTTAACAAGCATTTTGAAAATTACATTGTTGTCACATGTTAGAAAATCAATATTTTATGGGCCAGCCGTTTGCTTTAATTACGGCTCTACATCTTTTTGGCATGGAATGCACCAATTTCAAAAAAAGATCTTTCGTGACAATATGGTTGAAGGAAAATATTAAAGCTTCAATTAATTCACGTTTGTTTGAAGGTTTTTTTCTTTGAAATTTCATAACCAATATTTTAAACCATAAGTTCTCTATCGAATTAAGGTCGGGAGACTGTCCTGGCCAGTTCATCCTATTCACAGTATGGTCTTCCAACCATTTCTGGACTACCTTTGCACGATGACAAGGGGCGTTATCGTCCTGAAAAATCCATGATTGATTCCCAAAAAGATCTCTCGCAGTTGGTAGCAATTTATTTTGTAGTATTTCAATGTAATTCATGGCTTTCACGGTTCCGCTAACGATGTGAAGTCTTCCAACACCATGAGAAGACATGCAACCCCATACCATCACTTTTGTTGGGTACTTTACTGTGGGCTTCAGACACTGAGGGCTGAATTCCTCATGAGTGCGTCGTCTTACATAGGCACTACTTTGGTTGCCAGAAATACAAAACTGACTCTCGTCACTAAATATTACCTCTTCCTAGTCTTTAATAGTCCATAATGAATGTTCCCTTGCCCATGTCAATCGCCTCTTACGTTGAAATTCAGTCAGTAATGGTTTTAGGCGCGCTTTATAGCCTCATAACCCAATTTCCAGCAGTCTTCCTCTAACAGTTCTTGGGCACACACTCACATTTGATGTCGAAGTCCATTGTTTCAAAATTGCGAGGAATTAAGCTTTCTGTTTGAAAGTGAAATTCTGTGCAATAACCTGTCTTCACGTAAAGATGTTTTTCTTGATCGTCCTGATCGCCCCCTGTCCGCAATAAAATTTGTTTCAGAAAATCTTTGCAAAGTTCTCACAACAGTAGAAAGGCCACATGGTACTTTAGCAGCAATTTGGCGCATAGAATAACCTTCTTCCTTCAAATGTATTATTTTGTACCTTTTATTCTCAGGAAGATATGAAAATTTAGCCATAATTCCAATACTTTCCACAAACCCACTTCAAATTGCTTTCAATACACTATTTTCCACAAGCACACACACACAACTGCATTCAGTACAATAAACCACGTTTCACCTTTTTCTTTCAACCCTTTATTTCTACTGCTCTCTAATTGGTTGAAATAACGGAGCATTTCATTGGTGGAAAACACACTCACTCATTCTTACAGTGACCTTGTGCTTTCTTGTCAAGGTTTTTTCAACATATCAATGAAACTATTTATTTTAGATGAAATCTACAAACAGATTTGAAATCAGAATGAAAAAATACATTAAAATCATTATTAATATTTAAGATAGTGCGATAATTTCACAACGAAAAATGAAGTCAAACACAAAAATTTTGCTAAAAAATTAGTGTGTTCATGACTTTTTGCCACCACTGTACATCGAGCCGTTACGCCATTTTCATCTAAACGTGTGTTAAAGTATCAAATTCATTGATAGTGGCTGGGAAACGCCTGTTTCACCTTCATCCAGGACTTATACTTTTGCACAGACAGTATGCAGTTTTAAATTTTTAATACCATGGTTAGATAGATTTTCTAGTTGAGAGTTACTCTCCGAATCGTGATCGAAAATAGCATTGCACAGCAGCTGCAGATTCTATTCAATAACACGAAAAACCTTTTCCACTGCAAAGACCGCCATTTTTACTGACTAGTCATGTGACATGCCTTCTATAGTTTATTTCAGCTCCCATCAGGGCCTAAACTCAAACTTTAAGAGTACATCTAACGTACGTTTCGCTGAGGTGTTGCCTGCCCTGTTACTGTTCTTCAGCATCTGGAGTCTATACTACTTTATCAATTTATGTATTTTAAATGTGTGTGAATGCTTTATATATATATAGTAAAAATTTCTCTACAAGATATATATATATACATTCCTTTAAAAATATTATTATTTTCGATGTCTTCCTCCATGTGTCTCCCCCGCTCTCTTGATTTTTTCCTTCTATTTTAAATAAGATAAAAGTTTTTAAATAAATTAAAGTTTTTTTTTTGTCAAAAAGGAAAAATAGAAAGAAATTATTTTACGTAATGTACCTCTTTTTCCCCTTTTGAAGAAACTAAAATACATTTTTAACTGATTCAGCTGATTTTTAACTGATGTCTACATAAAAAAAATCATTTCCCCCCCTGAAACAAATTCAAAATGAGACAAAGTCGAATTTTATTTTATTATTTAATTTTACTCCTTTATCCACTTTTTGTTTATTGATCCCCCCCAACCCAAATTAGACAATCTATAATATTCAGTAACTGAAATATATTTATTACCAAAGTTAAGGTCACAACCATGTTTTTCACCAGAATTTCAAAATGCCTACATTAAAACTGATAGTTTGGGGGGGGGGATTTTATATATTTTGAAGAACAGAATATGAATCTTCAATTTAAGAAAATGTGTTGTTTAGACTGTGGATTGTTAGAACTACTGGCTTGAGAACGTTCAAATATATGGGAATTTTACCTCCAGTTTTGTGAATACTGCATTAAAACAAAGTTAGTCTTCAGTACAAATGACATCTCATAATCATTTAAATGATTCTTTGAGATGGAGAGCCGTTGTCAGGCTTGAAGATGGCTAGTCTCGAGTGCAGGTGGCTCGATGGTTACAAGTGGCCCGAAAGTGATCTCCCGGTTATGGAATCAATTCCAAACAAGTGGTACTGTCACCAGGAATGCCGTATAAGGTCGCCACACAGCATCAACATATGCATAGGGTCGCTACTTGGCATGAAGCACATCAAAGGCGGACAATGTCTTCTCAGCTTCCTTGTGACTTTGCTGTTGTGTCTGGAAGAAGAATTTTCAGGCAAACAATCTACAGCCGTCTTGCGGAGATTGGCTTTTGGGCCCGTCGTCTCCTTGACTGCATCCAGCAGGGAAAAAAACAGAATATTCTCGAGCTGAAAACATCAGTCGTGGACAACACAAGAATGGGGGCGTGTTCTTTTCAGCGATGAGTCGAAATGTACCAGACAAAGTGATTCTCATCGAGTCTTCATCTGGAGAGAAAAGCAAGCTCACCTTCATCCCTTCTACGAAACAAAAATCGACAGATTTGGTGGCAAAGAAATCATTGTGTGTGGTGGTGTAATGTTGGGCAGTCGCATAGCACTGTACGTTTTCGATACGGGTACTATCTGCTCACAGCATTATAAGGATGAGATCCTGGATGCCTATGGGAGGTTTTTCTGGGTGCTATGGGCCCGGACAACAACTTTATGGATGATAATGCGCGGCCACACACACACAGAGCTCACATTGTTGATAAATTTCATGAAGGAACAGGTATTCACCATATGGAATGACCCTCCAGGTCTCCGAATCACAATTCAATTGAATCTGTTTGAGATAATATAGGAAAAGCGATTTCTCGGCATAGCCCTCTTCCCAGGACCCTCCTGGAATTTAAAGTCTCGCTTTTGGAAAAATGGACTTTGTTGTCTCAAATACTCAATGACATCCTTCTAAACAGTATGACAGCTCAATGAGAGGCTTATATAGCACTTCACAGTGGTCACATCCATATTAGGCAGACTTTTCCCAGGTAAATAGTTTATTTCTGATTCAAGATTTCACACTTTTTGATATGACTTTTTTTTTATATCTTCATTCACAATTAGAATGTTTTCAAAATTTGTATGTTGCTATATTCTTTCTGATATTGTAATACGTTTCTGAGCCAAATTCATTAGTAAATAATTCATCAGTTTTCACAGATGTTATGTTTTCGTGACCTTAATTTTTGACATGAGTGTATACCTAACCTGCCATTAACCTAACCTATAATAAGTGTAACCTGCCATTAGTGACCTTTCACAACCTGCACGCCTACCTTAAATGGGCCTTTTAAAGAATAGGGAGAGGCACTTAAATTTCAATTAAACATGTATCCGTTCTAAAATGGAATAAAATAGAATGGTTAAATTAAGTAAAAGTTGAAATTAAATAATTCAGGATTAAAAATAATAAGAAACAATTAGTATATAAAGCTTAAAAAATATATTTCGAAAAATTCTTTATAATGGATGCGCGATAAACTGTATATAAAACTATTCCAGTTACTATTTTATTTTATTTTTTATATTTTCATTCAAACTTAGATTAATTTAAAGCAAGTCACATCGATAGTAAACTGAAAAATTAAAATAATAACTCAGAAGGAACCTTTTTCACAGGTCATTTTCAGGTACAACATTTTCTATTCTTTGTCTAAAACCTTTTTTTCCCCTCTGCGTCTGGAAGTTTTCATTTTAATTGTTTTTTTTATTTAATTATACTTAACTAAGTTTTATCTGCTAGTAAAAAAGTAAATATTAATTAAATAAAAAATTCAATTATTGAAAGTATGCAAGCAATTTAAATTAACTATTTCTCAAACATCCTTAAGAATGCATTCTTTTGTTTTGGTTCGAATAAATATTATTACAATGAAAGGAGCTGCTTATATGAGTGTGTATATATATGTACAAGCTATTAACCGCTCACTTCGCTGGGTGTTTCAAGGCAATTTCAAGAACTAAGCATTATTTTTAGTTTATTATTATCTAAGTACTAGCATTCGCGTTCGATTGTATTGAAAAATATTTAAACACTCGCCTCTTGATTTAAAAAGAACAAGAATTTCTCTAAAACAGAAGCATAAAAATTAACGATCATGTACCCCTTCCCTTAGAGTCGATTTCTTCCGATCCCATTTTTAGCCTTTACTACTCAACAAAAGAAACATGCTTGTCAAATTCCAAGTCTGTAGGTTTAATTGTTCATGAATGGGGATTTTTTAACTATAATGTCCCAGTAATCCCCAGAAAACTTTTTTGGGAGAATCGATTTCCGTGAAACCAACTCTTAATTGTTCTCTATTCAGCGAGAAAAGACATATTTGCCAAGTTTCAAGCTTGTAAGAGTCTTATAGTTCGAAAACGGAAAAGTTTTCTTTTTTGTAATGTATCCGTAACGCCTTTGAAATCCTTTTGAGAGTCGATTACCACGAAATTGGTTCTTAGTGGATATCTACTCAATGAAAGAAACATGCCTGCTAAATTTCAAATCTGTTGCCTAGTATTTCAAAAACAGAAATTTCTTTTATCTAGAACTCACCCATACCCTCTCTTCCCCCTTTGAAATCAGTTTCCGTAGAACCCATTCTTAGCGGATCTGTACTTATAAGAAGAAATATGTTTGACTCATTTTAAGTCTATAAATCTTATAGTTCTAAGACGGGATTTTTTTTTGCCTATAATGCCCTCGTAAATCTTTTTGGAAGTTGATTTTCGCCAAAACACGCTCTTAACGGATCTCTACACAACAAAAGGAACATGCCTGGCAAATTTCAAGTCTGTAGATCCAATAATTCCGAAAATTTCGTGATGAGTAAATGAATGAATGAGTGAGTGAGTCGCTTTTCGCTTGAGAATAAAAAGAAGTTTGAAAATATTCTCATTTCATGGTTCAAATTCTTTGTAATTAGTTTTGATATGAACTACTAAATAACATTAGTAGTTTTTGAATTCTTTAAAGAAAATAGTTTTTTTTTAACTGTAATTTTTACTACTCAAGCTTTATAACACTAAAAACTATTTCAGGAAAACAAACTTAACTTAAATATGAGCAACTAAAAAAAGGCAATCACTTTTAATTTCGGCGTTGCGCGTAAATTAATCGCCGTTTTAAAATAGCTTTAAAGACAATTACTCTTGCGTTTCTAAACTGTGACTGTCAGACTTATTAATACACCCTGTGCTATAAATTGATATATTTCCTTCGATGTTTTTTCTCTTCTAAATTCATCGCGGAAATGCTATTATCAGATCATTCTAGAACACCAACTTAACCCTAACACTTATGAACGGCAAAGCAAATACGGAATATTTGCTGGAAAATGAAGGTCACGTTTCCGTACTTTGAATACATCACAGCGAAGCCAGGAAACAAATTCCTGTCAATTCATTCCGGACTCTACAAGAGTACTCTTAGAGTCGGTCAACCAAACACACTCGGCAGCTCATTCCATGACGAGTACGAACTCAACTAAGAAGACGACCCCTTGCTGATGTTCTGAACGAAATGACGAGTGGTTTTCTCAACGGGGGGCATGACTATCTTTGGTAGAGGTTACGGTTGCGCAACCATTTTAAAGATGTTCCTAGTTTAGCAGCTTGTAGGAAGTCTTGTTGAAAAGTGTAAATTGGTACCGAAGCTATTTCTGCGTCAATGATTGATCGGAATGATTTGAATAGGTTCGGGTGTTTCTCAATCATAAATGTATATAAAATTTTTAAAGTTTAAAAAGAAATCTATCAAAAATTACTTGATTTGTTCTGTTACGGCCAAAGGTCAATTTTGCATTTCAATCATTTTCAGAGATTGTTGAAAAGAATGTTAAAATAAATGGGGGGAAACACAGTTTATAAATTTATATTTTTCTTTCCACATAATCTGTCATTGGTAAATTTGATGGGAACGTTATGAAATGCAGAAGACCTTGTGACTTACTTAAGTTGTTAAAAGTTTTAAATTATATTTTATAAATAAAAATATTTTCTACTTCTACAATGGAAGAAGGAAATAACACTGTTTAATGCGATTAATGTACAATAATAATATTTAGTGGAGCTAAATTTTTTTTCGAGAGTGAGAGTTATATTAACGAAGGGTGCACGAAGGCTGTGTGTGTTGCCGACGGACCTCAAAATTTTGAACTATGGTCAAATGACGAGGACGACACCTGAGCTCCTTTCCTAACTGCCAACCACACCAAAGGAGGACGTTTAAGCCTCGTCAGATACAGGGTGATATGAAAAAACGGGAACTTTTTTACAATCTACTAAGACCAAGAGTGATGGAAGAAAAAACAAGTTGAATCCTTAAAATTTCCATGCAAGAAACATCAGTGGAATTTGCCATTTTTTAAAATAACGTTTGTTAGATGTTGTCCTCCTGTACAAATGCATTCTTGAAATCTGCTGTTGAGTTTCTTCACTGACCGTTGCAATATCTCTTACGGAGAACGAGCACTTCTTGATTATCCTGTTGATTTCTTCTTTAAGGCAGATTCAGTCTCTTCATAGTTATTAATCTAACTTTTTATCGATTGTTTTGATGGACGGCACCATAGCATCATAAAGTTGTAGAAACTTCAGAACTCCCTCTACGCAGTTTCCAAAGTATTCACTGTTTTCATAAAACATTTTTATAGCTAATGCATGCTGTGTTGCCCGTTCCACTGACTCAAGGTCACTAAAAAGGTAAAAAGATTACTTACTCAAGGTCACTGTCCCGCAGTGTTGCCACTACTTTCATGGCTGTCACGACGCATTTCAAAATAATCCGGTTATTATCTACTGTGTTCACCCCTTATATAATGTGCAGCGGCGACCTCCGCACGGCGTGTCTTCAGCACGACACGCCAGCCACAAAATTTTTTTCGAGAAATAATACTTTAGAGACTGTATATTAACAAGTTGATGTGAAATATTTGAGCCCTGTTCATCAATTAGTGCAATGTGTAATGCATTGCATGAAACAAAGTTGCATGTATTTTATGCTGTGTGTTGTTACTTATGCCCCATTTTTGTCGGTGTCAGATCGAGGGCCACGAAATACATCGTGGCAAAGGGCTGGATGTACTTCTGAGGTTAGCCGTAGCTTTGAGCACCAAACAGGTAATTTATATATTAATTATTCACCAACAAAATATTTTCTCTAACATTTTTTAAATTAATAGTGAAATGTTTTAATTTCCAAATATGATATTTTCATTTAACTGGGTTTTTTTATAAGTTTTTATTATTTGTAAATTTGTAGTATGGAAACAGCTCAGGTTTCAGGTGGGAATTTAGGTGTCATCCCTCGTCAGTTGATTGGATTACCAATTACGACGTCCACCGCCAATTGCACTGGTATTGTTTCAGAGAATGCGCCATACATTAAAATCAAATCAGATGAAGTAAGTGGGTATTTATTAAAGTCGAACGAACAACACTATGGCAATTGGCGACGAACTTCGTAATTTTCAAATCAGATGAAATCAAATTCAATATTAATTCGTATGTATTTTGTATGTTATATTCGTAATTTCGTAATACATTCGTTAAATTCGTGGAATTTTATTTCCATTTTTAAATATTCACTATTTTAAACACCTTTTATAAGCTTCACTTGTATGAAACGAAATCTTTGAACTCAATTTTTACCCACTTTAAAAGGTCAGAATAATTCGAAATTTGGCTCATTTGCTTAAGACCGATGACAATACAATAATTTAATAATTTTGGTCCATTGTCCTGATCAGGATCATCAGGATTAACGATTTCTCTATTTCAGATCCCATCCCGCATCTGACGACTTATTTCAGATCCCATTTCCAGATTTGGCGACAAAAAGAAGTTACGACTTAGTTCGATTCACTATAAAAGAGTTTTTTTTAGTTTTTTTTAAACTATAATTAATTATATTTTAACAATCAATTCATAAGCACTCAATAAATTTCGCAATTTTCATTGTAATTTTACAAAACTGGTATCAATGATTGAAAAAGAACAAAATTATGGCGTTAATGGAGAAACTAATTAACTTTAGCAGTATCTGAAATGTAGCATTTTCATTATAAAATTCAATTTTTCTTTGCTTATCTGATTTCCTCATCTTGAAAATTAGTTTATGTTTTAAGTTTCACAGAAATCTAAAAATTTCTGAGTTATAGAGAGCTTAAAAATGCATCCCCCCAGTGTTAATTGCCCCCCCCCCCCAAGTTTTAAAATATTTTTTTAAAAATTGAAAAAGTAA